>PVJA010006101.1:0-75091 GCA_004027025.1 Myocastor coypus
CCCATAGCCACTGTTGGAGAAAGTTCCAGTCTCTAAAGTTAGGAAAAGTGAAAATATACAAATCAGAGAGAGACTCATGTAGAGCAAATTGATGAATTTCTGGTCTATTTTGGCCTTGTTTTCGACTGGCAAACATAGCTGTCTACTGAATACTAAGTAATATTTGTATATGAATATATGTATGAACATGTATGAATATTTGGCACTTTTCCTGCCTTAGAATTTAGGTGGAAACCTTAATGATGAGGTTAATCTGAAGATATAGGCCAGGTTATCTATGCAGGATTTGCTGAAAATGACCCCTGAACTGGTTCCAATTAGGGTGTGTATGTTTTCACACATAGTTATATATTCAGATCATATAAACAATAGTGTGAAAGACAGAGAATCCTTCCTTCCTCTCCCCCTCCTTCTCCTTCTCCCTTTTTCCTTTTATCTTTTTTCCTTCTTTCCTTTTTTCTTTGAGAATGGTTTTGTGAAACTGTGGGAATTCTGTGTATTTTCCACATATGAGAGAGAAAGGATATTCCTGTCTTCCACCCCAAGGACAAAGCAGAGAAGGATTTATGGGCTGCATGTGTCAATGCCTCTTAGAGCTTGGTAGGCACAGGTGAGGTCTCAAGACCAGAAGCTGGTGGGATCCATCTATGGGGGGAGTGTGAGGGGAGCTGCACCTCTGGGTTTAGTCAGGTGATGGGACCCAGGAACTTCCTGGGGCCCAAGCTTGTGCTCTGGAAGCTTGCCTATCCTGCGCTTCTCTGGGAGGACTTCCTACCTCCTCACAAAAGAGGATTAATCACCAGGTCATGATCACCCTATCGGAAGCCATGTGCTTGATAGACCATGGTGTACCAGGAAGGCTTCAGAAAGTGGCTCACAAGGGAGTCCATAAAGGCAGCTCGTGACAAAACAAAGTCAGCTTTGCAGCATTTGTTTCCCGGTGAGCAAGAAAGCCAAGTTCTAAAAGCAGCAAGGAATGAGTTGTTTCTTTGTATCTTCACCGTCCAGCTCAATCCCTGGTGAATCTGGTTTATTCCAGACAGCTCATGCCTTGCCAACCCTTGTGCCACCTAGTCATGTGGGAACAGGTTAACAGAGCAGGCCTGAGATTGCCTCCCCAGAAAGGTCTGGCTGCAACACTGGGGTTTGGCTGGCATCTGAAAACTTAAATTTCAGGAGTGTTTTCCTCCCTTAAGTGATAAGAATAGTTGTAGGAATCCCAAGTGTTTGTAGAAACAACGTGATTTATGCTGAACACCTGGTTTTCTTCTTGGAGTCTGGAGTTGGTTACGTTCTAGAAGACGTCCACCTGTTCAGCCTCAACAGAGACAGTGGCTTGGGGGTTCATGAGCTTCCGCAGTTGGCAACATTGCATGTGTGTTCACAGTTTCGCGCTGGAGGAAATAAGGACATCTTGTCTGCCTTGGCTGGCACGGGGCTCTGGAGAGCTTGATGGTTTCCTCTGGACTTCACTGCATATGCCTTTTGCCTTCGCTGAGTTTGTTGTGCATGCTGCGGCTTCCACAAGTCATAGCTATCAATGTGATCGTGTAGTCTTTTCTTCCCAGTGGTTCTGTGATCCTGGGAGTGGTTGGGGGATCCCTATTGTATATGAGACAGAGAAGCTTCCAATGTATTCAACAGATATAGTTCTGATTTAATGTCCTAACAGTGACTGGGGCTGCTGTGCGAAATTTCTAAGGTCTAGTCCATGAAGAGACAAGGCATCTAACAGAACGAGTTTGAAAAAAAATCAGTAGATGTAAACATGGAGCTATTTTTCTGTTGGCCTTGTGTGCAGAGCCCATTCAGCAGAATGGATCCACGTCATGGTCTAGGTCTACAATGCCCACCAAGAGCCATGGGCTCAGAAGTGGGACTTTTGATAGCTGATCGAATAGTGCTATACTCATTCGTGGGCTAGTCCATGATGGGTGGCTGGATGTGCTGGGAGGTGGTGGCTGGAAGAGGCGTCCCTGGGATTGTGACATGAGGGGATGTGTTCTTGCCCTACCTCCTTTCTCTTCCCAGCTCTCTCATCCTCTCTGCTTCCCGGCTTCCTGAGTTGAGCGGTTCTCCGCCAGCATATCCTTGTGCCATTACATTTCTGCCTTGGAGCTGCTCTTGAACTGGACAGTGAGCCCCAGGAGAATCTCTCCTCTGATTGGGGCTGTTAGCTCCTTTGTTCGGGGATAGAAAAGCAATGGATATACCACAGATGTATGTGTGTCTAGCAAAACTACTTCTGGACTTCCAAAGAATGCTTTTAGCTGGTGAAGCAGCACTCCAGATGTCCTCTGAACAAAAGCAGCACACATGTCTCTCCTGAGAAGCTGCCAGAACTCACCTGGGTCATGCACGGTATGCTGGAGGATTTGACACAGAAATTGACACTTCTACCTTTCTTGTGTCTTGAGAAAGTTCGAAACGTGACTCCTGACATATATGAGATGAGTTGGAAGGAATAATGCAATGGTATAGCAGCCGGTACCAGAAGAACCTAGTGAAAGATGGAGTCACTGGTGCTTGGCACCGTAGAGATGTGCTCCCTTCTTCCCAGCCACCACGTCCTTTTGTTGCCTTCATAGGGCCCTTCCTCTGCTTTGCCTTTGAAAAGTAAAAGACAATGCAAGCATCTTCCATCCTGCCATCCTATCTGGCTGCCAGTGGAGAAGCATCAGTTGGAGCACAAAGCCAGAAGCCAGAACCCTGCATGGCAGTGGGCACGGTCAGTCAGCAGGCTCTTCCAAGAGGCCATCATGCCCGAGCGGCAGGGAGACCCTGGCTTTTTGTTTATAGATCATGGAGCTTCTTGTGGTAGAAAGTAGGTCTGAGCAAAGGTAGAGCCCACGTTGTGAGGGGAAATGAGGCCCACAGAGACACAATCGTGATGAGATGCTGAGCCATCCTGCAGCCAGTGCTGCCCAGCTCTCCTCATTAGGTGGCCCGTAAGTCCCCTATGTCCTGGGGCCTTTGCGTTGCTTCCTCATGGACTCCTTGCTCTTCTTCCTTTCCCCTTTTGTTTGTTATTTACAAAAGCCTGGCAGTCAATGATGCTCACTTTTCTTCAGTCCTTTCCTTACCCACATTCCCTGGCAAGTACATTGTACAGGTTTAAGAACTGCCCACCAGGCCCCGGGGCTCCAGTCCGGCTCCTGCCCACACACCCAGCACCTCTTTGCTTGGGCGGGTTGTGCTCCTGCCCTGCTGAGTTTTCTCCCAACTCCTAACACTCTAGACTTATTTTTGGCCCTGTTCTTGCTGCCTCATGGGTGCAGCCTCTGTATGGTCTCATGACTTGATTCAACACTGAACTCAGATTTCTGCTAGAGAGACTTTCTCCCAGTCCTCCCAGCTAGGAAGCCTCTTCAGTCACTCTCATTGTGGACCTCTACTTTGGAGCTCTCAAGAGCACTTGATAACAGTGCCCAGTGTTGTGCAGGCTTTTGGGATCAACTAATTTTTACACTCACACATTAACTACACAGGTTAGAAAAGTTCTATCTTGTTCACCACTGAATTCCTAAAGCCTAGACAAGTGCTCTATACTTACAACATGCCCAATAAGTGTTCATTATATTCATGACTAAATAAGCTTAAGGTGTATTGAATTGGTATCCTGTTACTTGCAACCCAAACTTTGAAATTCCAAAGAGAGAAAGAGAAGGAATTCAGTTTATTGGTAATTCAATAGGTAGACAGCTTTAGCTATTTGCTTCAATAATTGAGATATATGTACAACTTGTATTTTAAAATGGATTATCTATCTATGCTAGTGGAGATGGTAGCCGGGGCCCTGCCCTTGCTCAGCACGCAGTCACTGTTGTATGACACCCACAGCCTCGGTCCAGCTCTGCTATCTTTTCATTGTGTGAGTTTAGGAACCTCGGTTTTCTTCATCAGTAAAATGCTGATTATAATATCTACCTCACAGGGCTATTTGCGAATTCAATTAAATTGGGTAACTTATATAAAGCACAAGCCTCATTACAAACCATGAGAGGTAGTTCTTTTATTGTCCCCTTTCTCTAGTTCTGCCACCGGATGTGCTTACACTATTTACTTTTACAGATGACAAAAATCTCCAAATAAGCAAAATTCTTGCACTTGAGACAGTAACTATTCAATAAACGTATGCAATTTTTCAGGCATGGACTGAATGAAATATAGTTTTGACCACAAATTGGGGCACAAGTGCATGTTTCCCAGAAGATGATTGTGCCTGATAGGTAGGTGGAATGATGGGATATGGCGCAGGTCCCCAAATTTTCAGGAATTATGTCGAGGACATTCAAAGTGACTTAAACTCAGTTCTTGACATGTTACAGAAGAAAGAGAAGAGATATAACTTAATTTTAAAATTAAAAGTCTCGAACAGCAAACATGTGCTGTACATAAAGCAGCAAAGAATGTAACTGTAGTCCCTGACTCTTAGGGACTCATGTCCAATGGAGGAGAAAATTTTCAGGATAGTAAGTAAAGAGGAAAAAGCAGGGTAGATAGGGAGAAGTAGGAAGAACGTGTCCAAGTGGGACGGGCAGTAGGGACGGGCAGTGGAAGGGAAGGAAGGGATGCAAAAACAGCGCAAGGAAAAATGCAAAGAAAGCGTTTTATTGTACTGTGTGTACTGATACACAGTTGTGTACTGATAAAAATGGTAAAGAAACAGAAAATAGAAAAAAAATATTTTTTGACATGTTAATTTGACACATGGCCGATGTGGTAGTCAAAGTACAAAGAAGAATGAGGCAGGAGAAGAGTAGTGTCATTAGTTATCTTTTTTTTTGTCTTTTTGAGACAGGGTCTCAGTATGCAGTTGAGGCTGGCCTTGAGCTCACTTTTGTAGCCCAGGCTGGTCTCGAACTCACACCGATCCTCCTGCCTCAGCCTCCCGAGTGCTGGGATTACAGGCGTGCGCCACCACGCCCGGCTCATCGTTAGTTATCTTGGAAAACAATGGATGATGTGTGTTGGACCCTTGGAGGAAGAGAAGAAATAGACAAGGGGTTGGGAAATTCAGTCTACGCATCTGTGAGCATGAAGGTGTGGTGGCTGAGGAACGGTTAGGCAGCTTTGAGGGCGAGAGCATGAAAGGAGGTCAGAGGAGCAATGGGGCCTTTCTTTCTTAATTTTAGGAAAGGGTCCACAGGGTGTTCAGGGTCTCCCTACTGGAATGGACTCCTAGTGATCTGCCTGTTTACAGCCTCCCAAGAGCTGGGATTACGGGCACGCACCGCCACACCCAGTCTCAGTTGCCATCTGAGCACACCCCACTTGCACAGGCAGCTCGGCAGGCCTGGGGATCAAACCCCTGGCCCCTGTGCCTGATTGCAGGTGCTTTAATCTCTTGAGCTATTTGGCCAGCCCAGCAAGGGGATTTAAAATGGAAAAGTAATGCAGGAAAGGAGGAAGGAGAAAACCAGGAAGGGAAAAAGAAATATGTAGTCATAGGCCCAGGGTAGCTTGCATAACTGTCCTGCTGATTTCTGCTGGTCCATTTCTACTGCTAATGCTTACATTTTTTCTCTCTCCTTTTAAATTTTTTAAATTAATTTTTTGACCAATTCTGTATGCTTATGTCTGGCAATCTGAGCAACTCATGAGGATGATCATATGTACTGCAACAGCCATGGCCAAATTCTTTTAATTTTGTTTAGTGAAATTCTTTTTTTGTACTATTTTTTAAATTCTCTTTAAAAAACAAAACAAAACAAAACAAAGTAAAATAAAATAAAATAAAATAAAATAAAATAAAATAAAATAGGAAAGTAATGAAAGAAAAGGCAGAGAAGGCCCGGGTCTGGAAGGCTGGCTCTGTGCAGTGGAGAGGACCGGAAGGCGCCCAGGAAGCCGTGAGCATGCACAGCGTGTGACCCGGGTGTCGACCTTGCCCTTCGCTTCGCTCTTGCCCGTCTTCTGTACCTACTTGGCACACTACTGCAGGAAGAGTGCAGCTGCCACCGCAAAGCGCAGGGGCCCAATGAGAGAGAAAGGTTTTTAGGGAACAAAATGGGAAGGAAGAGCACAGGGAACATCTTCAAGTGTCCGCCCGTAAAAGTAAGGCAGGACTACAGGTGAAGACGACGGCCCAAGAAGACTGAAGGGTGGTGCAGCGGAGCAGTACAGAACCAAGCCCCAAAGACCACCAACTCATGGGGAATGGGGAGCGCGCACTGTATTTAAGAAGAGTCCAGAAGGTCTATGTAATAACGGAAAGGAGGGGAGGAGTCACTGTAACAACGTGGGAACCAGGCCTTATGGCAAACAAGACTGCCACTGAAAGCCACTTCCACGTGGACTTAGAGTCGCCCTTCACAGTGACCAGCAGAGAGTGACATGTGTGCTGCAGAGTGATGACTGCTGTATGCATTTTCCAGCAAAGTCTGACTCACCACTCAGCTTCCACGCTTAATAAATATCTAATCATCTGTCCTCGTTTTCTCCCTCAGCAATAGTATCTGCAGATCAAAGGCTAATAAAAGACATAAACCCATTAAACCTGTATCTTTTTTCCCTTGTTGCTTAGAGCTGATGGCCCTCATAGCCTTATCTGTCTTCTCTGACTCGGCTTAGTTCTTTTTTGGTTTTTTTTGTTTTGTAATGAGCAGAATAGATTTATTGAAGGAAAGAAAGCTCCTGCCTGAGAGTGGCACAGGAAGGGGGGGGGGGTCCCGAGTGGGTGTCCCCAGGAAGCTGTATCTTCCAGGGACTTTTATAGAGGATGAGCATGTTGGGAGGCGGGTCTAAGGCTGTGAAGAAGACATGGGAACTCACTTAGGTGGGCATGAGGTGGGACAAAGACTATGGTCAGCCAATGAGATAACAAGCTCCAGGTAAAACTGATTAAAATTGGGATCCAATGGAAAGGCAAGTCATGTACCAAGTGGGCAAGAATAGTACCTATTGGACTTGGGCTCCTGACTCTTTCCAGGCTCTTTTAAGGTGACTGATAATTATTTAGCATATCGATCCTCGATGCCCACCCTTAAGGAAGTGTGTGGTTGCTTTTGTTTACTCTTGTCTTAACAACATGTTGGAGGAGTGTCTGTCTCTAGTTGTAAAGTCATCTTGTCTTCCATGTCGTCCTTTTTTATAGCTTAGATTTATAATGATTTCCTGGCACTCACCAGTTATTGTCTTGCCCCTCTCATGTTCTTCATAGTGAAATTACAAAATATCCACCCCGCTGTCAGCAGCCACCGAGGTAAACGTGGTAGGAGAAGCACAGACCAAACTGTGCTTTCTGGCTTAGGTGGCCCACCGCCTGCTTTTATAAATAAACGTTTATTTGCACACAGTTCACACCCAACAGAGCTTACGTGGAGTCTATGGCAGCTTTCCTGCTGCAACAGCAGTGCTTAAGATTGGCAGCAGAGATCTGAGGCCTGCAAAGTCTAAAATATGTACCACTTTGTTCTTCAAAAACGTGTACTCATTTCTGTCCTAAATGCCTACTGCACACCCTGTTCCCTCTCTTCAGCTCTCTAACATCTGCTCCCTGATTTACTTTAAGCTGATAACCTTGTTTTCTGTTTCACTAAGAAATAGATATGTACCATGCAGAACCCCACACACTTGCAGTCCCATGCCTACGAAATCACCGGCATCAGGGCTCAGCCCTGGCCTTGCTTTTTGTTGTCCTGGGTGGGCCATCTGCGCTGATTCTGAAGCCAAGCCCTCTATTGTGCTTTAGGTCCCATTTCTTTTCAACTACTCAAGGATATTTTTCTCCAGCAATTTTATCATGTTTTGCATCATTAACTTTCCCCTCTTCATCAGATGTCTCCTATCAGCAGAGAAGCATGCTGTTATATTGCTTGCCTTAAAAAGAGGACATTTCTTGAATCAATATTCTCTTCTTCCTACCCATCTTATTTCTCTTTTTTCTTGAGATATAAATGATCATCAAAAAACGTATTTACTCAAAGTTTCCATTTTTTATTCTCCTTCCATTTTTTTTTTTTCACTTCATCCTCTTCCAAGTAGGCTTTTGGCTCTGTCAGCCCACAGAGACAGCCGTCATCCAATAAACCTCCAGGTTGTTAAGTCGAGTGGCACTTCTTGGTGCCCATCTCCGGCAATCTGAGGTACCTGATGCACCGGGGCTGCCTTGCACGTGCTCTCTGGGCTCTCTTTCTGATGAGGCTCCTGCTCTGGCAGCCCCTGGCTGGCTGCCCCTGGGGTCTTCCTCTTGAACACTTTGATTTCTTCTTACATCCTTCCTTGCATCTTCACCCTCACTGCCTTGCAGACACTGCAGCCGGGTGACTGAAGATGGCGCTATACCTGCAGGTGGGCATCCAATGGGGGCTCTCCAGTGACCGTGTCCCCAAACAGAGCCCCTCCCCACGCTGTGCTCTCCACCCTCACTCTGCCCCTCTCTTGTTCAGCCTGACCTTGGGGTCCTCTGTGACTCCTCTTCCTCTTCTATTACCCTTGATAAAGTATGCTATGTCTTCATTTTGTGTTTTTTTCTTGGTAGAAGTTTTGCATATTTACAAATTTATGCAATGGACTATGATAGATATGTTTTTATAATCTACTTTTTCACCTGTGGGTATATAGTGAATTTAGTTTTAATAAATATGGATATTTATTAGTAGTTTTAAATTGTGGGAGGCTATTTTTTTGATATGGTGAAACTAAGCTATTCAATAATCTCTAACAGTCAGATACTTAGGTTTCAGTTATTTGCTGTCATAAAAAAACTCTGAAATGAACATCTCTAAGTAATGAATGCCTTTGAACAAATTCCTTAAAGTTGGATTATCAAGGCTACTATGTTTCTTAAAAAAAAATCTACCTTTCATATAATTTACACTTGTATAAATATGAATGTATACATAGTTTTGCACATTCTTGGATGCAAGTGATATCAATGTTAATTCATTATTAACAGTTACATACCAAATAAGCTATTGAAAATTCAGTAATACATTGTTGCTAATTACATTTCAAACTGCTGCAGAAAATCCAGGAGACCTTGTATATTCACCTAGAGAAAGTAGCCTGTGACTACCGATCGAAGGACTCTTTTTCTCCATGTATTGGCACCACCCAGTCTTGGAATATTCATTTATTTATTAATATTTTTATGTATTTGTTTACATGGTCTCTCTACGCAGTTCGGGCTCCTAGCGATCCTCCTGTTTCAGCCTCCCCAGCCCTGGAATTACAGGTGTGCGCCACCACACCTGTCTCAGCGGCCAGTGCGGCATGTGATGCGGTGGATGGAACCGAGGTCTACGCTTGACAGGCAGGCGCTCGGACCAGTGAGCTATCTGCCCCGCCCCTGTCCTGGAGTTTACAGCCTGGCAATCACAGCTTTGCTGCTGTGGCTGTTCATTTAAAGCTGCAGGCCACTTCACATTTTACCACCAGGGAAACCTATTTCCTTTTCCACCCAACCTGCTTATTTTGTAGCAGAGTACCATGTTACAATAGTAATATTCATTCTGGTCTAAGCAGGCAAGTAAAAAATTCTCATTAAAGTAGAGTAATTGTAGATACATAGTGAAATAAAGTAGGATTTAACCGTGTCTATTTAAATTAACTTCCTAGGTTGAGTTAACTTCCTGCGAGGGCTTCTTTCCTGGACTTTGTGGCAACGGGTTCGCGTTGCCAGGCGCTTAATTGCCACTCCAGCGTGCGCCCAGTTGCTTCTTTCACCGCTGCAATTTTCATCTGTGCCACTAGATGGCGTGCACTGTTCTCCGCTCACCCCCCTGAAGGCTCAAATGTGGGGTTCCAAGACCAACCAAAGGAAGGAGAAAAAAGCCCACATCACTGTAGTAAAACGTGAAAATTGTAGTGTTTATCCATTTGATGGAGATTACACGATTTAGAGTCTAATGCCGCTATTATTTTTTTCAGTTTTTCTAATTCTAAATACTGGACTGGGACCAAAATCTATCCAGGATTTGCTATGTATGTATGTATGTATGTACATATGTATGTATGGCATTTTATCCCTCTTTCTGCAGGCATTCACCCCAGAGCCTCGTGTACAGGGGGAGTGCTCTCCCACAAAATTACACCCTTATCCCCTCAACAACTTAATTTGAACTTCCTATTTTGATCCTAAAGGCAATCTTAAAAACTCTCATATAGACAGACACTCAGGGATAACTTACACTGACAATTGATGTATTTTAAAAATAAGACACATTTTTCAGTATCTGGAAAGATTTTTACATAAGGCCTGTGGTATTCATGTGGCAAACATGTAGCAAACCAGAATTTACTGCTGCCTGATAGTTTATAGGCAGCTTTGACCCAACTTTAGTAGAAACTGGCATTTCTAGCTATGGTGTTCATGTGGCTGGGAGGCTGATGTGGTCTCTAGGTGCGAATCTTGCGGCCTTTTGTTTTTGGGGACTAACTCCAAGCATGAAGCAAACATCATTAAATTCAGTTTTTTAAAGTGGTAAATTTCTTTAGTTTAGGAAACAAATATTTTAGCGAAGTCGACAGAATAAAGTCTCACTCTTATGTTAAGGCAGCCACTCACACTGTTATAAATGAACAGGGATTTACTTGTGGATGATGCGTTTTGAGCAGCACCAGCACCCCTTTTGCTTCTTGTTAAGTTTATTTTTGATGGCAAATTACCTTGAGAAACGAACATTGTACCAATGTTGAAGAGATAAAAATCATCTTCTTTAACCATAGCTACTGTCTCAGAATATCCTTCCCCCAAACACACATATTTTTTTTGTGTGTGCCTGGTACTGGGGATCAAACTCAAGACCTTGTGCTTTCCAATAAGGTGCTCATGCCGCTGAGCTGGATCCCCAGCCAACACACATATATTTAAACAGGATCTTTTCTCTAAGTAATATCCTACGCCCTCCCGTCAGCTGCACTTAGCCCCTGTCTGAATGACAGCTCCTCATTTCAGGCAGGGATCAGCCTGCTGGATTCCCCACAGTCGACTGCGACAAAACAGCGCTCTCGTCCTTTGTGAGGAAAATACTATTTGAGACAACCAGGGCCTTCGAGCTGATAAGAGATGCTCAAGTCCATGTCCAGGGCATAATAATGAGGTGAAAAAAATGCCTAGAGATGGATCTTCACTGGAAAATGTAAAGGCCGGTGAAATGGCTAAAAGGCTTTGGTGGTGCTTCTGAAAACAGATACTAATTTTACATCTTGTCCTTCAAGTTATATTCATCTGACATTTAGGAGTCATTTTAAGGGGAAATTTTTATTAACTGAGAAAGATCTCTTGGACTATAATGATAAGCAATGACTACATTTAAAAAATATAGTCAACTCATGATTATTCCATGACTAGGGGTTGGTTCCTATGTTCTTTCGTTATCATTTGTCTGTTGCCTCCTTTCAGCCTCTGCTTTTGTTATTTACTTCTCCAGAGAGCAGACAAAGCTACAGGGCAGTGGTAAAGGCACATAGCTGTATCATGTATCAGCTCTGCAGGGAAGTTGGGTCTTTCTTTTGTGTGATGGTGAATGACTGGGTTGATTAAGGTTAAAAGTGAGTATTTATTTTTGCTTTCCTGATTTCATGCCTTTCTTCAGCTATCCTTGAAAAGCTGATGTACACTGATTTCTTCATTCTTATAGATGAATAATATTTATTTACAGAACTCTGCTTTGTGCCGAGTCTTGAAACTCATACTCCTGTTTTCTTTGAGTTGAGTCCTGGTCCTCTCTTCTCCGTCTCCTCCTCTCTGTTGTAGATCTCATTGGTGCCGTGTGATTTTGTTCTTCTGTCCCTTCTCCCTCTGACACATAGACAAGTACTTTCTAGTACTTTCTGCAAAACTTCCCTGGAGTATCTTATACTATAATGCTTCTTTCTTTCATCGATACACTCAACAAAAATTTATTGAACACATACAATGCACAAGGCACAAGGCTGGCTACCATGGGTCTAGATGCTTGGATCCAGCATGTTCAGGATCACGTTCATCCCATCCTCTTCCAGGCGTTGATCTTCTCCTGGTTTCCTCTTCTGATCAACGGTGTCAGCTCACATCAGCCAGGCAAACCATATCAGCTCTTATGTTCCATTGCCCAGCAGTTAGCAAGGGGCGCAAGGCTCTGTCTATGAGGTGAGTCCTGCTTTCTCCATTCTTGCACCACTTCTGTGGCTATTGCTGTAAATCAGACTCGGATTATCACTTCCCTGTGTTATGCAATAAATAGTTACGCTGCCTTCAACCTCTCCCTTTGCAACTCATCCAAAATTAGCTTTTTAAACACAATTTTAATTATGTTATTTCCCTGCTCAAAGATACTTTCTGACTCCCCACTGACTACAGAATAAGATCTAGATGGTTTTCATACAATCTTTTCCACCTGATCTCAATTCGCCTTTTGGTTGTTTCCAACTCTTTGTAGTTTCTTCAATTTAAAGTACAGTGTGACATTCTGCCCCTGTTACAGCTGCTGTCTTTATCTGGCACACGTACATGGCACAATTGTGTGTCACTTTCCATTTTAGCATAAACTTCCCCACATGCCTTCAGGGTAAAAGACAGGAACTGTTTTCCCTGAATTTGAAGCTAAGCAAACCAAAGCTCCAAATATGTAAATAACTTACTAAACAAGCTAATCTTATTAATCTTATGATTAACAAGAAAGCCTAGTTACTATGTATAGATGGGTAATGCCATTCAAAACAGATCATCATGAGGTGTGGTATTTTATGGAATGAAATATTTCCATCAATATTTTGTGACATACATTGTAAACTAAGAACTCTAAAGCCAGAAAGCCATTTTTAAAATTTCATATCATCTATTTATAGCTCTAATTAGAATTTTAAAATGAACAAGCATTTCAAAATCATTATGATGAATTTCACCCTTTTCTAATGTTGGTTATCCTTATGGGACATAGATGCAAAAAAATGTGGGTGTAGACATTTCATGAGCGTTTTGTAAAATTAACATCTGCTAATTTTATGAAATGTGTAACTTTGTGCTAAAATCTGATTGATGCATACACGTCTAACACACACTTAGCTAATGCTTGTTTTGTGCCATGAGAATAAGCACTCACTAGCAGTCCACAGGAAAGAATACATTAGACTATTTTGCCCATAAGTTTTGAACTTGAGCTCTAAAAATCTCAGACAACTATACTTGATAAATCCACTTATGAACCAAAGATCAGGATGAAATGGGTATTTTTCTCATTAACAGCACATTGAGGTCTCACACCATAACTTTGTCTGTGTGTATCTATATATCTCTATCCATATATATCAAATGACTTGATGTAGTACTCATTAAGTTTATCACGGTATAAATATGATATAAAAGTAAATGACTTTAACGTTAGTTTGTTGAGGGCCAGCGCCGCAGAAGCTGTGCTGCTTAGGGACTATTTATTCATTCCTTTAATAATTAGTTTATGGGCTTGACAAGATGTGGCTATAAAGACAAAGAATGCACACGGAATCCTTGCTTTCAGTCTAGGAGGACACAGATACAACAACTGTGGCACAAAATAATAATTTTCTAATTTAAGTATATACAGTGCACTGTGACAGTAGATGTTAATAATTTGTTAGAGGTGGTCCGGGAGTAATCTTGGTTCTTGGTGGAGGGCGTGCATGGCCAGGTAGGTACAACGCTGTACGCCCTCTTGGCACCTCATCTCCATTTCTCTCTTGCCTATGGTTTTATACAGCACTGTTTTATTTATATTTCCTATGAAAATTATGGAGACTTTGAGACGATGGACCATGTCTTACTTGTATCCGTAATCCTTATCTCTATAAAGCACAGCTGTGTGTGGAATGAAATAGAACCAAAGGCAATTCCACGCACATGAGAAGGCATGGACACCAGCGCGTTGATAGGAAAATGACATTTCAGAGAACTGTGTGTACTGCGGGAAAACGGAGTAAATGGGCAGGTAGGAAAACTGCAGAGAGGCCTGGGAGGCAAGCGTTAGAGCCACGCTGAGGAACGGAGTTTCGCCTGGTCTGTCCAGAGCAGCCGTTGAAAGACTGTGCTTGGGTCTGACGAGGAGAATGGAGACAAGGCAGTGCCTGAGGATGACTACAGTAGGTGACAGGGGCAGCACCTGTCGATGGGGCCAGGGGAGAAGAGGGATGACACTTAGGCTTTTGGGTGGGGAGGTGATGATAGTCCCCAGAAGAGAACAGCAAAATCCTCATGGGATCAAAGGCAAGGTGAGGATAAGGAGTTCAGGAGGGAGTCAGAAATAGGAGGGCTTTTCCAGGATGAGGACTGGGAGGAAAGCACAGACTGGCAGCAGCTGTCATGGACGCCCCGGCACAGGAGCAGTGGCGCTTGTGGTGACATTCTGCCACACATGGGTGCTTTTAGTGTAAACAGAAAAAAGGGACATCTACGAAGGTCCCCGAGGAAGGGCATTTTCCACAAAGCTGCACTTTCTGAGCAAAAAGATAATAGCCAGACTGACTTGACTTGCCACCGAGATGAAGGATATATCGTCGGTGCTGCAAATACAGAATGCATCTCTTTGGGTCGGAAGTCACAGCCGCGCAGAACCCTGACTTCCTACCGGCCCCTCCCAGCTTCTTCACTTATGTTAATGGTGGGCATTCTGGGCCTTGCCCTCACATTTTCCTTCTTGTCTCCTGGAAGTGGATATATTTTAAGGTCGTCCACTTTTGTGTTGGTCTCATCAGTGGAAATACGGGAGAACTGCAAGATGGCGAAGAGGGCAGATTAAGAAATGGAACTGCAGCACATGCTGTGCCAGCCCCGCCCCGGGGTGCGGGCATGCTGAGCCCGCTGCCGAGATCTGGTGTGATGGCGCGCGCCTGCAACCCCACTGCTGGGAGGCTGAAGACAGGAGGATCACTATGCATCCGAGCTGCCCAGTGAGACCCTGCACAAAATACACGTACATGCACACACATGAACTACAACTGTCAATTGAACCTACCCTCTGCAGAGTTTTTTCCACTCCCACTGGACCAGGAGGGTGTTGGACCAGGAGACCCTGCACAAAATACACGTACATGCACACACATGAACTACAACTGTCAATTGAACCTACCCTCTGCAGAGTTTTTTCCACTCCCACTGGACCAGGAGTGTGTTGTGCTTTTCAGCTGGCTGCTTCTCAGCCCTCTACCAAGTTGGCACATAGGATGAATGTTGAAAGTTTTAAAGACATGTATTATGGAAAGGGCACATTGCCAAGAGTTTGATGGCACAAGTGCTTTGGAAGCAAGCGGGAGAATTCTGAGCGGGAGTCTTATGCCTTTTACTGTGATAATTCCTTTAATTTGAACAGTCATTGTTTTCAGTCACTCTGTATTGACCAAATGTTTATGGTAATTTCTATCAAATAAGAACATGTCTGACATAACTGGACTCCTACTGAGAGGAGGTCTGGCTTGTATTTGGAAGCCTGCAGAGTAGGTTTCACCTACGTGCATTGTAGAGAGGCTGGGGACGTACTACCCCTGTCCTCAGCCCTGGTGCCCTAGTGTCCTGCGTCACAAGAAAGTTGGAAGAGGGAAACTCTTCTCATGGGGAGCCATCTTGTGAAGGGATAAAGAAAAGGAAAAGACTGACTTTCAAGCCCAGGTTTATTAAAGTTAACAGTACTCATCAGAAATGATTCATTGTGAGGTTTACAGTTACTGAGCATTTGGTCAGCTTTGATTCACCTGAAATTTCCATGTCTACCTGTTTTCTCTTACCTCAAGGGAAGGAAATTCTTCTTCACCATTAATAGATTCTTTTTTAAATGCTTAACTAATTGAACTCTCATTTTTTTCTATGTCTGGTTTTCTTTAGTTACCAATCTGAAAATCTTTCTACGGTTGACATTTTTTAATTTTAGTTTTTACTAGTGCATGCTTTCAGTACACAATAAGGACTTTAGATTTTAGATGGTTTAATTCTCCAGTGTAAACAAAATTGGGGAAAACTTCGCCAAGGGTCATTCTGTCTTCAGGTCATTGATTCCATAAACCCACTCCCTTGGCTTCCCCACTAATGTCCACAAATACCCCTCTGGCCTAGAGCCACGTGCCTGAGACCCTGGCCTGACCTCATGCAATACTCCTGGCCCAGGCTTCTTGCCATGGCATCTACGGCCCATCAGGTAGCCTTGGCTCAAATGGCTGCCAAGCCTCTACCGTGCAATATCTTTTCGTTATCAGAAAGGACCTCATCTAAGTTGACAGGAGACCAATAACAGAAAAAGTAACATCCAAAAGGAACGTGAGTAAGTGTTGCAATATGCTAGGACAGCTATGGTTGCGAGTAAATAAACCAGAGAGCCCAACAGGGAGCTACGCTATTCTACACTGCCGGAGGAACGGTGGGAGCAAAGCCACCACGAAGACCACGTGCACCTTTTGGAAAGGCTGAGACAAGTCACTCATGCTCACTTAATAATCATTAATGTGTGCAAAATACCTATGGTACCCTGGACAATGTAGAAAGCAATCCATTTTTAATCAAAAATCCAGTGCACACTTGCAATCAGTCTGCCTTGCTGGACTGCGGCAACACGGGCTACCTCTTCACTGTAGACATTTTCACTTCCACGGTAGCATCAGGTCATCCCACCCTTGCTTCTCTGCTTCTGCTACAACATATTTACTTTCTGATGAGCCACTTAGACCCAAATAAAAGATCTAAGCAACTAACATTTTAAGGAGCCCGACAAGCCAAAATAGGCACTACAGATACCAATAACTCAAAACAGATCCGTATTTTGATATTTTTAATTATTATCTTTATCTGCAACAGGAGACAATATTGATAAGATTGTCCATCGTCTGCCAACCCCACAGGTCAACAGTACATGCTGTAACCCTGTGCTGCTCTCCCAGGTGCCAGCAGTACTAACAACATTTACGAGCCTCTTAGCTTCTAGCTTCTTACCCGATGGCTTTCTCTTCCTGGTGTGAGTAGGTTGTTTGTCTCATTTGAGTCAAGCTCTTATTCGTTGGCCCACACAGCACAAAGATTCAGGTAACGTTTCCTTCCCTTGCCTCTCAGGCCCATGATGGTAACAGTGCCTCACAGTTGCTGATAGTGGGGTGCCTGGGTGGGTAGACGAGTATACTGCCTCAGGGGCACTCTTCCCTCTTCCCCACCTCTCTCTAGGCATCCCCTTATTATTAGGCCATGTTGTCTGCTTCCTGTCGGAACCCTAGATCACACACGGCAGCCTGCCTCAGTTTTAACACAGCATCTGTGTGTCATTGTGCACTGTCACCTTGGTGCTGTTTGCAAACGAGCTCTTAGTTACTTCCCATTCAGAGAGGCTCAAGTGACTGTAAAGCTCCTGTTATACAAACACTTTTCTAAGTAATCCATTTGGAAAAAAATCATGTTAGAAAGAGATCAAACAGTGTCAGTTACAGGTCAAAGAACTCCTAATAAGGTTTCATAGAACATGGTTTAATAGAAAGAACACTGAACTAAATTAGGTCAGAAGCCAAGGGTTTGAGTCACAAATTCATCAATTATCATGTGACCTTGACAAGTCACTTAACCGCTCTGAACTTTAGTTTCCTCGTATGTCAAATAAAGATAATAAATGGTGATCTGTTTATCTCGCGGGGTTATTATGAGGGAGCCAATGAATAACAGCCTTGAAGGTATTTCCCAACTGCAAAGAGATATTTCACAGAGTAGATGCGAGAATGAACTTCATCCAATAAATAAATATGCAAACCTCCATTATCCTAGAGAGCCTCCAACACATGACCACTCTTATATTTAAAATCGTGGGTGTAAGATAAAAGGCAACTCAGGGTGAGCCGAATGCTTCTGCTCAGAATTGGGCTCCACTGTGAATTAATGTGGACACTACATGTTCCTGGACCTTGGGTTCCTTGTCAATCAAATGGACAAAATGATGCTGGTCTCCCTTTGTTACTCTGGGTATTTACCAAGATAATCCAATAAAGTCACAGAACATGACATCCTGGCACAGCAATTCTTTATCTGTGTTAGCCTCCTCACACTATAGGAAATGGAGAGAGAGCAACACAATGGCGAGAGCCACAGGGTGGTTAAATATCTGACTTTCAAAGGATAGATTTCATGCGCTAGTATAAGGACTCATATATTCCCTCACTGAGTCTACTTGGACAAGTCACTGGGTCTTTCTAACAAATGTTAGTTATCCTCATGTCATTATCAGGATATTTGCCTTAGGAGCACCCAGTAGGATATTTGTAATACGGTACCACAATGCCAGCCACTTGCTAAGTGCCTACCTAACGTACATGCCACTATTTTGATATTGCTAAAACAAAAATATCCTTTCCTTGCATTTTCATCTCTTACTTCTTTTATGTACATAGTCCTCGAGGAGGTTTAGTTTACATAATCAATATTTGAAGGTTCGGAGACACTTAAAATAAGCAGAAAAATCTAACTATACACACTTAAGAACTGGACATGTCTTTGCAAGGCTGATACTGTCTTAGCGCAGCAAGTATATTCCCTTCTGGAGGACCCCAGGCCCACTGAGCCACTGTGTTGCCTTTTTGGCACTTGCCTGTACCTTGGAACACTAGGAGAGTGTTTGACTCAGCCATTCCTGCTGTCTGTGGAGAGTGTCTGACAAACCAGGTGGGGGAAATTAAGTTTGTTAGCTGGGCAGACATAGTATTTTCTTTCATAGTGCTGACAAGAGGAAGTGTTCTGCTGACACTCAGAGCAATATTTATCTCTTACACATAAAGATCACAAAATAGCCCCTGAGAGTCACTGTATACTATGACAAAAGTTGTGAATTCTAGAATTGTTCTATGCGAATTGTCAAACAAGTCATTTTATCTCATTTGACCTTGGATTCTTCTTTAGTTAAATGAGAATCATAGAAAATGTTGTATTTACATGGTTGATGTGAGGATTAAATGAATGAATGCATTAAATAGCCTAGTTTGTCAATTAATATTAGTTATGACTATGATATTACCATATGTATTGTTTTACTACCATGTGGGTGGAATGTTTTTTGAATAAAATAATAAGTCTATGAGCATGAGATATGGAGAACTACAGCCTGCTGCCAAAATCCAGTCTTTTGCCTACTTTATAAATAAAGTTTTATTGGAACACAGCCATGTTTATTCATTTGAGTAGTGTTTATGGCTGTTCTTGTGCTCCATTGACAGAGCTGAATGGCTGCGGCAAGGACCTGTGGCTGCAGAGCTTCACATATCTACTATTTGATTCTCCACAAACAATGTGCTGACAACTGGATAAACAAAAGCAAACAGGTTTTTCGCAAAAGGAAAGGTAAATTATTCATTCTTAGGATATGTTTATGCTCATGCATTTGCATCCTTTCAAGTAACATATTTTACTCTGCAAATAAGTGAAACAGAAGAGCTCAGAGGGTCTCTGTCACCATTTCTACATCTGAAGTAGAGATAACAGTGCCTACTATTGTAGAGACTGATGGGAGCAGAATAGAATTGATCCCAGAGAAGTGCTTAAAATTTTGTCGATGTGTGTGTGGGTCATTCTTTAGATGTGGTGAGTTGAATTGTATCCCTAAGAAAAGAAAGGTCAACTCCTTACCCATGTTACCTATCCATGTGACTTTATTGGGAAGTAAGCTCTTCACACATAAAATCCAGTAAAGATGAGAACACACTGAAGCAGTGTGCGCTCTAAAACCAAGGACAGTAGTCTTTATAAGAGAAAAGAAAACAGATTTAGCTATCGACACAGAAGAGTGAAAGAGGAAAAAGCCCGGTGAAGAAGGAGGCAGAGATTGCAATGATGTCTGTAAACCACAGAAAGCCACGAATGTCAGGAGCCAACAGAAGCTAGAAAAAAGTTGTGACGGGCTCTGCTGCCAGGTTTTGGAGGGCATCCTGCCCTGGGCATACTCTGGTTTCAGACTTTTTGCCTCCAAACCCATAAAGATGCAACTTTTTGTTATTTTAAGCCACCTAGTTTGTGCGCCACTGTTATGGTGGTCTGGAAATGAATACACCAGCTAACCTGGAAAAAAAAGAAGAGGTTTATGGGAGGGAAGAATGACAAGCCAAAGGTGTAAGTCTAAGATGCACAGTGAGGTTTGCATGTGATCTGTTGGATGTTCTTTTAATTTAGTTATTTCATTGGGTCTTTTTCCTCTCCTGCCTTAAGAGGAATAGGTTAGGCCCACTAGGGTGGGGATGGCAGCCATCAGCCCTGTCTGAATGTGAACAAATCTCATAGCTTTCTTCTGTTAAGAGCTGTTTAATTTATCCATTTGCTACAGGGAGGTGATTTAAATTAAAATTTATTAAGATAAACTGTATTTGGAAATTTACTTTCTTAGTCAAACTAAGCTCATGTAAACAGGGGCCATGCACAGTGAAGTGGCTACTATGTTGGGCTTTCTAGGGACACAATGCTCTGTCACTGCATACAGTTCTACTGGATGGTGCTAGGTGATATTTTTTCTTGGAGCCGGATTTATATAAGAGTCAAGGAAAGCAGGTAGAGAGATTGCATCGAGGAAGGTATCATATTCTTGTAATACAGATAAGCAATGCCATAATTTATTAAGGAAAGGAATGAATATGGTAGAATTGATCCTTTGACAGCTGCTGACAAGGCAAGGCTCACTTGTTGAATGGTCTGCCATCTATTTCTTGAAGTCATTTACATCATTGCTTTTCTGTAAATCGGACAAAGGATATGTATCGGATGCAATACTCTAGACTGCAAATCAGAGCAGCTGAGCACTAGCCTGTGTCTAAGACCTGGCACCACCATGAAAAAATGTTAGCCTGCTCTCGTTTGATCCGGTTCAGATCTATCTTGCATAGAACAGGTTAATAATTTGGTCTTTTAACACTGAAGGAGTTAAATGCTGCAGAGCAACAAATGAAATCGAGAAACCCATAAGCTACGATATCTCTTCTCCTCCTCCTCCTCCTCCTCAGATCTAATCATACAGATGAATAAATTGCTATAAAAATACCAAAAATAAAACTTAAAAACAATGATTGAATCATTTTTTTTTAATCTCATGTACTTTGTGTTCAGGTAGCAGGAAATTTAATTCCAGTCCAACCAGTCTCCTGTGATTTTTTCCCTTTCATCTAAGATATTTTTAATGCTCAGAGGCATCATAATGGAAAAGCGTGTATTTTTGCCTGGTTTATACCCATCATCCTTACCATTACAACAAGACAAAAGCATTAAAGTAAAATTAATCATGTCAAAAGATTTTAGCAAAAACAAGTGAGACCATGCATAAAGCATCGCTTTGTCTAGTGTGAAGTCACGCTCTGATTAAAAACATATAATGAAAGTGAAAGTGATACATCATTGCCTTAGCAGTAGGGTTTTTTGAAAGTGCTTTGCTGTTCTCAACATAAAAAAATGTGTGAACATTCTAGTCTTTAAAACTCATAATGATTATTCTGTCTAAATAACTGAAATTTTATCTTAATTTTCTCTTT
This sequence comes from Myocastor coypus, assembly GCA_004027025.1. Classification (NCBI taxonomy): domain Eukaryota; kingdom Metazoa; phylum Chordata; class Mammalia; order Rodentia; family Myocastoridae; genus Myocastor; species Myocastor coypus. Next base: position 21,418 of record PVJA010006101.1, read on the forward strand.
AATAAATTAAGACTTAATGGCCATGCAAGGCCTGTCGGTAGGATTAATAACTAGAACACACTGTAAACAGTAAGTGGTCTGCCATCACACGCACACACAGAGCTGAGAAAGTGTCTGTTTTGCAGCTTCTTTTACAAAAACAGCCTTAGTGCTGGGTAGATGTGGTCAGGCTCTTGAGGTATCGTCTATGAATTACAACAGTTCGCACTACCACAAGTGCTTAGTGAACAGAGGGTGGGCTATAGCATTGTTATACACTCCCAGGAGTGGAGTCAGTTTGAGTATGTAACAAAAAAATCCCCCAGTTCTAGCCAGTGGAATATTCGTAACACGTAGATTCAGTTGATGATATCACTTTAGGATCATATCACAGATTTGGAAAAAAAATCAGTTTACTCATATAAGTCACTCATGGAAATTCTGTTTCTTTGTGTTGTCATAAAAATAATTACCACTATGCTTAAAATGAGGGCTCACTAATAAAAAATTATTTTTCCTACAAAAATTATGTGTGCCTAATTGTCTGTATGTCTGTAGCTATAGTATGGACATATAAAGCTTGTATATAATAGAAATAATGAAGATTACATGAGGTCAAATACTTTTACATTATTTGAAGAGTGTCAAAATTTGAAAACGTTCCATCCGCAGAGCATTATGCTAATATTAGGAATGAATTTCTAAACAGTTTCTATAATATAAGGCATTAATTCTTCTGAGATAAATATCAGCCCCGACTATGAAATCATACTGAGGCAGGTAACGTGGAAAAGGCAGACTAAGTATCTATCTGACTAATAACTTTCATTGAAGTAAGGAGAATAATTTGGGCAGGAAGAGAAAACCAAATGTTTATTGAAGATGAAGATATACTTCTGCCATCATATGGGTTTTCCTCCTCCAAAACTCATTGCTGCTTAATCCCCATTGTAAGGCATTAAGGGAGTGAAAACTTCATCTGACTATGGTGTTTGGAGATAGGGCCTTTGGGATACGACTGGAATTAGATAAGGTCACCAGGGACAGGCCCTCACGGTTGAACGCTGGTGGCTTTATAAGAGGAGGAAGGAACCAGAGAGCATGTGTACACCCTCTCTAGCAATGGCATTCCTCCTGTCACTTTGAGTTTCTGCCAGCAAGAAGGCTATTGCTGGGATTGGTACCTGCTCTTAGGCCTATACCGCAAGCCAAAATAAAACTTTTAACATTACCTAGCATATGGCAGTCAAGTCACTTGTTAGAAACAGATGATGGCTTGTACCAGACAATCGAATAAATATTCTAATTATCCTCTTTTTGACACCTTTGGAAGGTCATAGTTCTTTACCAATTCTAGAATTAGATATGGCTATGTAATTTGGTTTTAATAATGCGTGTTTGAATTCAGGACCGAAGCTTCAAAATAAGCGTGAGTTTTTTTCTCTCTCTTGTCATGGCAATGTTAATATAACAGCGGAATTTCTATCAGTCTAAGGACAAGAGTGAGAAGATGTGGAACAGATGTCCTGTTAACTTGACCTAGATGTGTGATAAGAAAAGAAATGAATATTTACTTGCATAGGTTACTATTGAGGTTATTGTTCTGACTGCTTCTGATGCTGGGATTGGTACCAAGAAGGTCTGGTGGCAAGTGACAAGGAGACTGATACGTGGGAGTGGGAAGTTGCAAATGTATGCTACGATGTGGAAAATCACTTGGTAAACTATTTGTTCTTAACTTCAAAAGCTAATCAGTTATTTAATGAACTTCCACCTCTAAGAGAGGAGGATGGAAAACAGAGTGTTGATAGCATGTATTGGTTTCTGTTGGCTGCTCTTGGCAAGGTGTACAAAACCCAAATCAAACCAAAACAAAAAAAATCAAGGAGCAAAATGGTCCATTCATAGGCAAAAGAGAAAGGAAAGGGCCAATTCAGCAATCTCATTTGGGGTCCTTCCTGTCTCTCAGGAGCTATTCCTATTCCCCATGCTTATTCTTCAATAAATTTTCTTATTCTTAAAAACAAAAACAAAAAATGAGCAGAAATAGAATCCAAAAGTCTGAACATGTACTCATAAGTGAAATAAACCAGATCTACATGTGTAAATATCTTAGAGTCTCCCTAGTGTAGGAACTCCACAGAAGAAATAAAAATGGGAGGGCATAACACAGTTAAATGGAAAGTGACAACTAAAAGATTAAACAATGAAGAGAGAGCCAGGAGTAAAGTTAGGAAACACGGCAGGAGCAAACCACACATTTATACACACAAGATGGTTAAGACAACGGTCCTAAGAATCTCCATCAGGTTTTTGAAACTAGCAGTTAATTGGTAGAATTCTCACCCTGACTAACTACATAGGCTGGTATCTGTGAACTAAGAAACTACACTGAGGATAGCAATGTGTAATACTAAAACTATACTTAGAATACCTATCATTCTGATATTCTAAATGTGTACTGATTCTAATGTCATATCAATTATTACTATACTCTCAAGTAAATGCTTTTTTTTTTTTTTAAAAAAAAAGGTTAACAAAAGAGAGTAAGTTCGAACCCCAGTTCTGAGAGAGACAGAGAGAGAGAGAGACAGAGAGACAGAGAGACAGAGAGACAGAGAGAGACAGAGAGACAGAGAGACAGACAGAGAGGCAGAGAGAGAGACAGAGAGAAAGAGAGAGAGAGAATAAGAGATAAGAAAAAATTGCCATAGGATTGATCTGCTACAATTTTGTAAATGGTTACATTTCTAAATTTCTGTGTAAAAATATATAATTGTTTTTTTTTTTATCACATTCTATAGGGATTTATTAGAGTATCAATGATTGATGGAAAATACTGGTTCCATGTTAAGTCTAAGGCATTTAATATTAGGAAAGATAGTGATGTTAAGATCAAGTGCCTATGTTATAGGGTAATAATGTCACTAAGCATCTCTTCTGGAGGGTTAACAACTTAAGTTTGCAAACCAAAAAATTAGAGAAAAAGACGGGCTACAAGGGTAGCCAATATTTTGGCCCTAGACCCTCAAGGTCAGTGAGGACTCAGGACATAAGAGAATCTGTACTGTAACATCCTATAAATCAGTGGTGACCTAAATTTTCTGTTCAAGGAGATTATGGGGGTCACAGAGGGAAGGAATTGATGAGATATAGTATATCTAAGGAGAGTCATGTAGAGAGAAAACAAAACATTCCCTCAGGCTTTCAGCAAACTGGTCAAGTGATGGCTGTGACTCATCTAGATGGCTGACATTGACAAAAGTTCTACAAAACTCTGTATATGGTTTCAGGTTAAGTCCTCAGAGGATCTGACTCACCTTGTCAGATACAGAAGTTACATGTTTTGTTATATGGGTCTTGCTTTATCTTGATCTTAACCATCCAGCAGAAAAGTTCAACCATGAGGTATAAAAAGTAATGCCATATTAATATGCTGAGCTGTAAAAGGCTCAAGTCAACAGCTTCTTTTTTTTTTTTTTAAGAATTTTTTATTTTACTTATTTATTTTTTTCTTGTTTCAGAACCCTTATTTGTTTATTCACTCATTTTTATGGCCGGCTCAGCCCACACCCTGAGGGCAGGGCTGGCGCAGCATGTGGTGCCGGGGATCGAACCGCGGTCCCTGAAGCCGCCCAAGCTTTCCCAAGCAGGCGCTTTAGACCACTGAGCCATCCCACCGGGCCCCAACAGCTTCTGACATTGCCATTTCTGCTGATAACGCAATACTATTACGGACTATTGGACTGTACATGTAACTACTTTCTCTTAGTTCAATGAGAAGAAAGATTCATACTAATAGTGCTTAGAAAAGTTATCATGTCTGTATCTTGTACTGTGAACTACTACTATGAAGACAACAATATGCATTGTATAAATTATTGTGGTTGTCCTACTGACCTGTTTTGAAACTGTCTCACTGCTATTTCTTTCTCATTAAAATTAATTTTAAAAATCTGGGGAAGTGTAGCCTTGGAGGTGATGATTTTTAACCCCATACAGGAAAATATGTAATTGAGAAGAATTTTGAAAACAAAAGGAGAAAAATTAAAGATATGGCTGCCACATAATTTCACTGAGTTAGAATGCCTCTGAAGAAAACTTAGTTTTTATTTATTTTTTTTGAAGAAAGTTTAAAGAAAGAAATTAAGGATAAGATACTGAATAAGATTTAACTCAAATGGGACAGTAAAACAACCTGCCTATTTAAGCCTGACAGAGAAAGACAGAGAATACTGGGGGGGGGGGGGGGAGAGGGGGGGTAGAAAGAGAAACAGAAAGCATCTCTTTACCAGACAAATTCATGGCAAAAGGTCCTCCAGCTTAGACCCAAAGAGGACAAGGATAATGAAGGATAATTATGGACTTATAAATCATTGTTCTACAAATATTTATGGTTGTGAGATGTCCTTAGGAAATTCTTCTGCTTCTAGGAAGAACATATTCCTGAAGCTCACTTGAAACACTGCCAAGGAAGATAATATGGAGAAAAAGGCTCTTCTGTATAGTTTGAGCAGAGAACAAATGATATTGGGCAGAAACAAAGTGGGTTCTAATCAGGCCACATGACCACCCATTCATAGAAGCTATTCACCATGTCTGTTGGGTGGGATTGCTGAATTGGCATGCTTCTTTCAGAGGCCAGTGCTCACAGAATTCCATCACTGTGTGCTCTGTATGAAGGGCCAGATAATTTGCCTTTAATTTCTGTCCAGACTAAGAGAAATAACAAACAAGTCTAATGTTGTGAAGACTGTCCATCTACCAAAGGTTTTTTTTTTTTTTTTTTTTTTTTTTTAACAAGATTATAAAAGTTGGTTTGGGTGACAGCCTCTTGGGGTGAGGAGTAAGGGGACTTTGAGCGCAATGAAGACAGGATATTGAAGATTTGGTGCCTGGTAGGACCGCTGGTATCCACATTGCCTTGCTGCAAATTGTCTGGTTTCCCTCTTCCTTTACTATGGCTAAGATTGCACTTTCTCACCTTTCCCAGGCAGATGTGGCTCTGTGACTGAGCCGGGATGATAAAAATCCATGCAAGACTCTAGCATGTTCCTTTCCCCTACTGTGTACATATCAGCATGGAGTCCCACAAGCTTGGGCCCCTGCATGCCTCTGTGGAGCAGATGTCCTTGGTCTACCCTTGTTGGGCATGCAGCACGAGTGAGAAACTCATATATTGTTAGCCTAATTCCCTGAGATTCCAGGGTTGTTTGTTACCACAACACAACATAGCCCCTGACTGACACAAATCTCATGCTAGCATTAGAAACTACTCTCAATTATGGTTTGTCTTTTCTACACTTGATCCTAGCCAAAAGGCTAAGAAGCAATATGTTTTTTCTAAGTTTAGATAAACAAAGACAAGAGCCAATCTTTAGTTTTCTCTGCTTGGTTGAAAAGAGTGCAGAGTAAACAAAAATAAAATAAAATTTATTGAGGAGCATCTATATTCCAGATATCAAGCTTAAATATATATTTGTAATATTTAATTTTCACAATAACCATTATGAGGGAGTTAAAATTGTGTTTAATATGCAAATCAGAATTTAAAAACTCAGAGCATAGGCATCTTCCCCAAGTCTCCCAGTTAACAAATATTTTTTTTTTTTTTTTTTTTTTTTTTTGTCTTTTTGAGACAGGGTCTCGCTATGCAGTTGAGGCTGGCCTTGAGCTCACTTTTGTAGCCCAGGCTGGTCTCGAACTCGCACCAATCCTCCTGCCTCAGCCTCCCAGAGTGCTGGGATTACAGGCGTGAGCCACCACGCCCGGAAAATATTTAGAAGTAATATAAATATTTATTTATATTGTAGCTTAGACCTATTTGTTCCTTAAAATGTTGTCCTCTCTTTCTCTCTCTCTCTGTATAGCACATTTTCATTTTTGACACGGTGATGCTGCTTCAAAGACATAAATAAAACATCAAGAAATTTCCCTTGTTGATGGCTTGTTAGTCATTTTAAATGCAAATTTTGTTACATCTTAATTTGCTATTTAGACCATAAGTCTATATCACGTTGGTGACCTATAAGTGTGGCTTACTCATTCCATTGGCCTCTTTTGGGTTTAGTCCATGAAGGTGGTGTTATGCCAAGAACAATGGACCCTTCTAGGTTTTCATGCATGAAACAGGTTAATGTGGATTAAATATTGCTCATGTATTTGAGCTTTCGGGACACTTTTTGATCAAGTGGATTGGTGCAACACTGTCTGATGGAGATTCAAAGACCACTGTTTTCTCTCTTACTCTGCCATTAAGTTGTCAAGAGATGATTCTGGATATAACTTTCCTCTTCACTTCACTTCAAGTAAAGATCAAATTGTGAGCTGGCCCTGGAAGTTCTTAGAATTTGCTAAATATCTTGAGCCATATTTCATTTTTTTTTTGTCTTTGATTTTTGCTACAGATTTTGCTTTGCAAAGTCTTTGCACTTGTTAACTCACAAAGAGCAATCGCCTCTCACCTCCTCCTCACATGGAAATGTGCCTAACTCCCATTCCTCCTAATCCTAAAGCCCACTGCCAATCTTTGGTGATATTCTACACAGCTCCTAAACTAGATTAGATCTCTCCATTACAAGATCTATAGTTTGTACTTTTCCTTCAGAGCACTATTACATTTTGTTAAGATAGACTGTCATCTGGGATTATTGATTGATGATGTTGGCTTCTATCACTAACCAAAAAATTTGGTCAGGATATGATATTTGCTTTATCCTTCGTGTTGTGCATAGCACAATCCCTGTGATATAAAAGACAATCAATTCCAGTTGCTGAGTGAATGAAATGAGTGGGCAAGATAAGACGATTGGACAAGACGATTAAGTCTTTCTGCATTTACATTTAATGGTTTGCCAGGCCTTGCCTATAATTTGCTTAGGGATGATGCAGAGCAAATTTAAGCAGCCTCATGACTCAAGCCTCCATCATGCCACACTCAGTAGTGAATAACACAGATGGCATGTGAAGAAGGCCCTGGAATTATCTGTACACATCCTAGTCCCTGGAGAAAAAGTAATTACTGGATTCAAAGGAGGTGTAAACCAAAAAGAAATGAGAGATGGTCAAATAAAGCCAACTGGTTTTTCAAATAAAGGCACCCAACTTCGTTGAAATACAGTATTTGGAGTGGCCACTGCACATATTTTTTTAAAAAAATCTATGAAAAATCCACTAATGCACTGGTGCATGAATACACAGAAGCAAATAATTCAAGATATATAGCAATGTGCAGCCATGTATTTCAAATTAGAATTGAGCTCATTGAAGGTAAAATTAGATGCTAACATATTTAAAAAGTCAAGACACAATTCTCTCTCTCTTTTTTTGTCCAAAGTCACGGCAATGGTTGCTCCATAAACTGAAATAAAAAAAGTTCTGAGCTAAGATAAATCAACTGCTAGGCTATTATATAAAATATTTAGTTCACTTTATTTTTAAAAAATACTCCAAATAAAAATTAGAGGAGTTTCCTTACTCAAAATTTTTAAGTTTTCTTCTACTTTTTTTGGGAGATTCTGTGGAGCCCTGTGCATGTCAGGCAAGCAGTCTGTGGTTTAGCTACATCTTCAGCCTCAAACTTATAATGCACAAATCTATCTAGACAATTGAAACAGTTTTCACATTATATAGTTCTGTTTTTGTCAAATCAGACTCTCTTACTAAAATGCTCTCTCATCTACCTCTTTGCCTGGGCTATTCTTACACAATTTTTTGGAATAAAAGAAATTTACTTCTAAAAGCACTTCCTCCTCCTCCTCCTCCCATATCTAGATCAGTGGTCCATTTCCTACTCCCATAGCATGCTGGGATTTCCCATGTATCCCTTAACTCACTGTATTATAATTGCCTTCTTCAGTTATTGAGAGTGGAGATGATAGAATGCGTGTTCTAACCCACAACCCAACACAGAATGGCAATTCAATAATTGCTTGCTAGATAAAAGAATGAGGTCTGTAATTACGTCTCAATTTTCCCCAGGCATTTTCAGAGTCATTCCGGAAGTTTTCCTGCAATGAGAAATGCACTGTCTAAAATTCTACACATCTGCCTGGAAAGCAAATAATTTGCGAGACTTGGTTCTTGGTAATAAAGATAATATGAACAAAAGAAGCTCACCGATGCACAATGACCAGTTGAGCTTATCTTTTTTTTGCCTTGAAAACAAACAATTATAAGACGCAGTGGTTCTCAACCTTTCTAATGCTGTGACCCCGCAATACAGTTCCTCATGTTGTGGTGATCCCAAACCAAAAAAATAATTTTGGTGGCTACTTCAAAACTGAAATTTTGCTACAATTATGATTCGGAATGTAAATACCTGATAGGCATTATGTATTCTCATTGTTACAAATCAAACATAATTTAAACATAGAGATTAATCACAAAAACAATATTTAATTATATGTTGAGAAATATTTATTACTAATTCCAATAAATAACATTTCACCATGGGATAGCATGGGTTTAAATATGTATTTTCCGATGGCTTTAGGCGACTCCTGTGTTTTGGTCGATCGACCCCTGCTGGGGTCGCGACCCACAGGTTGAGAACCGCAGAATTCCTACCTTTTATTTAACTCTTAATATATCCTCAAAGAATAAAAGTTCTGAGCTGCAACAAATCAACGGCTAGGCTATTGTATAAAATCTTTATTTCACTACGGTCTTACTAATGCTCTAATTAAAAATTAGAGGAGTTTCCTTATGCAAAAGTTTTACTTTTTCTTCTACTTTTTTGGAGATTAATGTTAGTATATCCTCAAAGAACAAAATAAAGCAAAGGAAGAGCCAAGGGAAGAAATCCTACCAAATGTATCCTCGTGCTGTTTTTTCTCCACATGACCCACAATTAGACTCCTTTCCATCACTCAGATGTTGAATATGATCAAGCCTCCTTCTAACTCTGGGAATTGAAGCGCAGTGTCTAACATGAAGTTTGCTTTTTCATTTACTATTCCTTTGGTATTTACCGAAAGTAGATATATTTTAAAAAATGTATGAAATGCCCACTAGCATCCTGATCATTGTGATTCCTCTATAAGAAATCAGTGAAAACCAGCCCTAGGGCTTTCTGTGTGGATGGAATCAACCTAACTATCCTCCACAGCCAGGAAACCATAGGCGCTATCTCTTTCTTTACTCTTATGTCTGAAATACAGAAGGTCCCCCAACCATGGCACTAGAAAGTAGAGGACAGAGTTGCTGATCAACGGCACAGCAGAGGGACTTCCTGTTTCTCAGGAAGAACACCTAACAGTGGTCAACTCCCTTAGCTCTATAAGTTTCAATTTTAATGTTATAAAGGGGAGGCCATCATGAATACAAGGAAGGATAGTCCTGTAGTTTGAAGTCCTTTCTACTGACGTCGCTCAAAGCAAGGCAACAAAAATGCACCTCATAAATAGGGCTTCTTATCTGAAACATGGGAAACAAGAAGCCTGGGTCTGGGAATTGTCCTCCCCTCTCTCCAGAGCTGTCCCAGAGAAAGGCAGAAGATTTTTCCAAGTGTGAACTTCATAAAATCTTGGGCCTGTAAGAGGTCTGTTGTAAAGTAGCACACAGTGACCCTGGGAGATGCTATTTCCTTTGATCTCTGTACTGAGGATTTAGAGTCTGCAGAGACAAGAGGCATTTTCTTTTCTTTTTCTTTCTTTCTTTCTTTCTTTTTTTTTTTTGCATTGGCCATTTTAGTATTCATGTCTCCTGTGCTGCTTTCTAATAAGTTAAGAATGAAACGGGAGACTTCATGCAGGAGTGAGAAATGTAAAAAAAGCAGTACTGTAAAATAAAAATGAAGGAAAGTGCATCTCAACTTTCCTTTTATTATTAACAGGCAAGAGAACAACAATGCCCAATTTTATTGTTATTACCAAACACTTCACATTGACAAAAGGGCTTTGTAGCCATTTTTACAGGTTGTTTTTCAATACTTTTTCCAATAGAGGCTGGAAAACTCTGTCACTATTCTTAAAAATCTATTCTATAATCTTATATTAACTGATTCTTCCAAAACAGAAACTGGAATGCAGTCTATGCCAGGATGTTACCCCAGCTGGCTCATGTTCCCTTTTCTGTTTGGGTGGATCAAATCATGGCTTGGATTGTGTTTTTTAATGCTATAAAGACCCATTCCCTCCCCTGTACTTATACCCTATTCAATTTATTGCTTCTCCTTTTTTTTTTTTTGTACTGGGGATTGAGCTCAGGACCTTGCATTTGCTGGGCAGGCTCTTACGCCACTGAGCTACCTCCCTGGCCTTAGCTTACTACTTCTTAAGTCTGCTGCTCATATAGCATCTCAAAATCCTTTCAATTCTTCTAATTTAGAGGCTGATATAAATAGAAGGACTCTAGGAACTTCAGGAAGGGGTTCCCGAGAGTTTGCCTGGGAGTGGTACTTCTCCAGGGCAGTCTGTCTGCTACACACAGAAATGTTTGCTGGAGCTGAACACGTAAAGGATGCTCAGGTCAGAAACTCTGGGATACCTCAGTTTTAAAGGCTTGTGAATTCACTTGTTAGTTTGTAGGAAAGCATTCAGTAAGTGAGCAGATTCCATGTGAGGGGACTATCTCCTACCTTGGTCTGTCACCCTCACCATCAAGAATGACATGCGGGTTTCATGTTCTGGATTTTTCATCAGGTTTGGGACCAAATTAGACATTTTTGTGTTCGGCTTAGAAACATTTCTTTATCTATTGTTGCATGGCCCAAATGATATAGAAATCTATCAGTTACAGGGAGATATCCACTTGGGACCCCCTCTCCTATCCCTTTCTCAGACAGGAGCTTTCTTTCCTTCAATAAATATGTTCTGCTCATGAAAAAATCTATCAGTTATTATTTATTCAAATTTGGCCAAGTAGAATACCCTAATTAAAAAAAAAATGAATCACCAACAAAAATGTATCCTATTCTTTAACAAATACAAAAAATGTCTCATTTGGAGCTGAGTAATTATAATATTATAGGAAATAAACCCCATCTTTTAAAAGTTTAAGCTCCAGTGAAATGAAAAAAATGTATGTAGAGTAGATATTTACCTTAAAGCTTTGAGTTGATCTAAATGTAGAAGTGGGGTTCTGGGTGTTTAAACATGTTTCTATGATATGAACTTTTCTTCATCTATACACTAATTTCTGTGTTTGTAGTTTGATGAGTTGAGTCAATGGATACCCATATAGTTTTACTTCTTAGCCTATAGATTGTTCTATCTGACCTTTGAAAACTGGAAAAATAGACCTACTCTTGAGCAATGTGGGCTGAAATGTCAGGCTGTCACAATGTTATCCTTTTACTCTTCCTAGGGAAAGTTGGTGTTGACTAATGTTTTTAAAGTATAAAGATACAGTCCTTGTGCTAAGGCTGGTAGTGGTTTTAAAGTAATAGCAACAATACCTGTGAGTAACTGAGTGTGGGTCATAGGCACAAATGTCTGAAGGAACAGAGGAACTATGAGTCTGATATTTATATGACCTGCTCAAAGTTAGAGATTTGCTTATGAACCGGGATTTCAAGTTCATGCTTTCTTACTATCTTCTTCTAAGTAGGGATTTAAATCAGGCAACGTGAAACTTTTCAGTGGGCCACCACATGGCCCTGCCTCTTATCACTGTCCTGGCATAACGAGAAGACCCCCGTTTTATGCTCAGCTGTATCCCAATTTGGATTTATTGCCCCAAATCAGTTTGATAATCCACATGTTTCTGAGCAAGGTTTAAAGATAGACACAAGACTTTCTGTAGGTATTGTTTACATCTAATTTTTTTTTTTTGCCTTTACTAAAGGGCTACAAATAAGTAGCAATTTTGAAATAGCTTGATGTATTTGGAAAAACAAGTGCATTTGTGAATATATGATATTTATTAGTTGGGTCTAATATTCCCTGTCCTTTATGCTCTGATCTTGTTTGTTCTTCTTTTCCTCTGTCTGACTGTCTGTCTGTCTATCCCTCTGACTCAGAAACTTTTTCCCTTTTTCTCACATGTTATGCTGCACAGGCTTTCTCTATTGACCAAATGTCAAATAATTGATGCTATGATTTTATTTTAGCTTTGGTTTTTGACACATTTAAAAAAAATATAGCTTGGTTATTGACTCAGGTGCCTAAACCAGCATTAGTGGAATTTTCATCAAAAAGAGAATAAAATCTTATTTGTCTGTCTTCTTTCTACATCTGACTGTTACTATTCCATTACTTCTTCAGTACAAGCGTAGCATAGCGGCATCCAGGGAGCTTCTGCACTGCAGCGCCTACTGCAGGTCTTGCTGGGTAAGGCAGCTCTGAAGTATATTATTTCAAGCTCTGCCTCACATATCTTTGCTCCTCTTCTCCTTATATGGGCAAACTCTTGTCTTGTTCCTATTATTGTAAAGGCCTTTCAAGAAGTGCAAAGGAAATGATTTTTAAAAACAATCTGGCAAAATGTATAACTACTTATAAAAGACACATACACTAACAGGATCTAACTTTCACTTTGGTTGGTTTTAAATGTATAGCTTTGATTTATGGATCAAAATTTCTCATTTATTATTTTGTCTATACCGCTCTGGGCAATTTTGACAGTTAAAATTTAGTTTTATTGACCAGTGCAGCCACTGTGCCCACGAGGGGACTGGTGCACACAGCCTGCTGTGCTCAAGAAACGATGATTTTTGATTCCATGACTGAGTCAGATTGGGAATCATAACCGATGTAACAGTAAGTTCCAAATCTCAATGCCCAAGCAAGAGGTTTGCTGTAAAACACGATCAGGCTGTAAGGCAGGGAGGAGGAGGAGGAGACCCTCGGCAGAAGTTTGCAAGCACAATTTAATGCAGCTGGGACAGGCGGTGAAAGCATTCATCCCAGCTGTGGGATGGTCCGAGGGGCATTTCAATAAGACTCAGTCCTACCAAGTAAAGATTAATGAGCAAACTGCCTAAAAAGCACAATGCATGTTAGTTTCACAGATAAGGATCTGAACAACTATTTTAATTTGAGCAAATTTACTAATGCTATGAAACAATATTTCATTTTTCAGTCAACAACAAAATCTAATGGAAACATATTTGGGGGAAGATCACCCTCCCTCCCCCTTCCCCCTTCCCATCCATTCCAACACACATGGAAACATGAACCAGTACAGTGATTTTAGGCAATTTTAATTTCGGCCTATTTGACTACCAAATTGGCCACCTCGGCAATGTTAATTTAGTCCTTTACTCCAAATCCCCAGGGATACATAAACAAACCTCCTAAGGGTAACAAATCAATAAAATGTCTAATTTGATTAAACATGTTTTTAAATTCATCAAGACAGCTCTAACCTAAAATAAATAGGTGAGTAAATAGGTAAGCACACTCACTTGTGAGTATTTTCCACGTCTTCTTTTCATCGTCATAATACTGAACCAAATTGCTGGGGAGCCGGTCTGGTCCAGGAGGCAACCCTCCAACCAATAACAGCATTTTCTTGTTAGAGCGAATTCTTCACCCAAAACAAAAGAGGAGATGAAGAACCACATTAGTGTAGAGTCTTTTTAGTGACAACGAAATCATAACCATCAAAAGAATGTTCCTTGCTTGCAGATTTCTATTTCATTTTTTTTCCTGTTTCTTCTCCCATTCATGTCTCAACAAATTTTTTTTTGAACCAAGCAGAAAAACGCTCAGAAGAGCTGCATATCTTTATACTCGTGGAATAATAAGCTCCCCTTTATGCAATTTGTTAGAGGTTCATTCTAGAATGACCTTTTTCTTATATTATCCCTTTAAATCATCACTCTTTACAGCTGAGTACACATGAAATGCTCTGGAGTTGTACTAAGGTTAAGCATTAAAGTTGCATGTCAAAAATCGTATTAGTCAAAATCATTATTATAAGCCATTCTCCACTCAAAGAACCTTGAAAAAATTAAGGTTATGCTGAGAGTTTGTGAGCCAACTCTTTAATCATGCAGGGGACTTCAAATACCAGCTTGGTACAATTAGTAGCACAAGGCTAACTAGGGTAGGGTAACCAGTTTGAACATGAATTTTTTTTTGTTTGTTTGTTGAATGTAGCTTAGACTTCTGGCTCCCTCCCCTCCCCTCCCCTCCTCCCAGCTCACCCTCCCCTCTGCTCTCCCCCTGTGCACCACTGGCAATATAGCAGTACCAATTGGTAAAAATGAGACTGGGATGTTGTTGTGAGCCTCCCCAGAGTGGAGCCCTGCCAATGCTTGCCACTGATCCGGTGGCATGAACCTGCTCAGCTGTGCAAAGTCACTCTAATTCCCTCCCTCTGTTTTTCTACCTTCTCCCCCAGGGGGCAACCACTGAAAGGAGTGACTACCCACCCATCAAGAGCTGGCAATTCGCTGCTATTAACCGTGACTGTGATTCCCAGTCTGCCCGGCAGTTCCTGAGAACAGGCCTGCAATGTCTCATATGCAGTAAAAAGCTGCAAGATGCACCCTGGCCAGCACAGGAGACCTGATGGATGGATGTTCAATCCTTGGGAACAGCGACCGATGGAGCACACATGCCACTGAAGCAGGGCGAGGAGCCCAGACCCCCAGAGGGGCCTGCTGGTTTAACAATCACTTTACATATAATTGAACTTTTCATTTACCTGGAAGGCTCAAGGTGGTGGTGAAAGAAATGGAGCAACTGTGATGGAAGGAAAAAGTCCATACATTGAAAAGAGCTCCTCTTAAATACTCGTATTCAAGCATGTTTGGCAAACTAAGCCATATGCAAAGGCAGTGTTTGCTGGTTAAGAACCTAACTTTCAGAGAGGTAACAATATAGCTGATGATATTTCCCTATCAAGGGAGGGAATTTGAGAACTCATTTCAGGAAACTCTGGTGCTGTTGAATGCATTGTGTACATAACTCTGGAGGAAAAAATACCTTCTGGAGAAATGTCTGTTTTCTTCACTCACCCATAGAGGGAGCTATACTTACAGAAGAATGACCAATGCAAGAGCAGATTGCTACCTTATTTTTGTCACCTTGTAGATATAGTTGGGCAAAAAGAGACAAACAAATTCAACTTTTCTAAACGTAATGTACCTATGAGCTGTTTATATTTTACACATCACTCGTTGGTAAGGAAAAACAGAACAAAGCAGCAAAGAATCCCATATACTGAGGCTTTTAGTAATTGGAGTGGATTTGTGAGGATTATGGGAAATCAGAGCAGTAAGCAAATCTCTTTTATATTTGGAAATCATGCACCGTTCATGTGCCATATAGTGCTATTACTGCATGGTCACAGAACTGATACATGGTTATTTCTTTACTGTAGCTTTTAGTCCAAACAATGAATCTCTGTGTGTAAGAGAAGTCAAAATGAATGCAAATAGTCCTTTTTAGGTTGCAACACGTTACCAGGGGTAGCCAGATCTGTCCAGCTACAAATCAAAATTCTGTGGCGGTCCTGACATCGCACGTACTCACACTGTCGGACTGCGTGGAAATGCACAGAGCACCACCGACTGCGTGGAAGTGGTTCGGGTACCACCAACAGGTTAGGCAAGCGCTCAGGGAGGTGGTGCTTGCGATACAAGCAATACAGTGAAGTGTCTGCCTTGACTGATAAACAAATATACTGCTGTAAAATGTGTTTAAGGAATCCCCAAAGGAGATAAATATGCGACTCAGAGAAGATCAACTTTCCCAATCTCACCAATCTCACTGGTGATTTTCCATATAATTCTCTGTGGTGAGAAGAGCATCAGGAGTCTTTGTATCATCTGTCCTCTAAGAACTGAACTGAGACTTTCGAAACATGGCTACTGAACAGTTGACAAATGGCGACGGCCTCCACCCTTGCCGATGATGAAATGATTCAAGGGTTAGCCTTCCTAGCAGCAATTTAAGACAACAGATAACAAGACAAAACCTCTCCACTATCCAAGTTTCCATGAGGAAATGTAGTGAGGAGTTATGCAGAAGAAAACGAAATGTTTATCCTCTTTGGCTGTGTTTTCTTTTTTTTTTGTCTTTTTGAGACAGGGTCTCGCTATGCAGTTGATGCTGGTCCTGAGCTCACTTTTGTAGCCCAGGCTGGTCTCGAACTCACATCAATCCTCCTGCCTCAGCCTCCCGAGTGCTGGGATTACAGGCGTGAGCCACCACGCCCGGCCTGGCTGTGTTTTCTAATAAGCGGCAGTGCTTTGAGTCTATTGTGTTTGGCTTTGGTGAGTAAACTTAACAGTCCAAGCTTTTTGCATGCTTATATGTATATCATCACTTGTTTCATTGGGAGTGTTACTCAGAGTATTTTGTCTGTAAAGCTTGTGTTGCTGAACTGTTCAACACAGCATCAGCATTAGCCAATTCTAAATGAAGCTTAAGCTCTACGCTGTGAGGGTGAACAACATACCAGCTAAAAATAGATGTGTGAGAAGTTGTGTGATACAGAACAAAGACCACATGAAGGAGCAGAGCACATGTGACTGTCTTTCTCACCATTTTCTCCTTTGACTCTTAAAACAGGACAGTATGGCGGGTCCAACAATGGATTTTATAGAAGGGTGAGAGAGTTCCCACATATAAGGGAATATACATTTGGGCACTCCATAAAGCTAAGAAACTGGGCTGGCCAGATAGCTCAGTGTGTTAAAGCACCTGCTTATGCAGATGCAGGGGCCAGGGGTTCAGTCCCTGGCATGCTGTACTGGCCCTGCCCCCAGAGTGCACTGAGAAGATAAACTGGCTTGCACCTATAACCCCAGCATTTGGGAGGCTGAAAATGGGAAAACCACTGCAAGTCCAATCTAGTAGTGAGACTCTGTAGATCCTGTACTAAATACATTAAAAATAAATAAATAAAAAATAAAACTAAGAAACTTTCTGTACCTACATAAAGGGACTTGTTGCTAAAGAATAATACAAATGAGAAAAATGTTTGCATATTTTCCTTTGATAAAAATACAATGTCGGGTGGGGAGATAGCTCAGGGGTACAAGTACCTGCCTGGCAAGTGCAAGGTAGTGAGTTTGATCCCTGGTTCTGCAAGAAATAAAAAATAAAAATCTTTTAAAAAACCCCAATATGCAATATGTCAACTTTCAAAGAAAAGAAAGGGGAAAAGAAAAAGAAAAGTAATGTTGATTTAGAAGGGTTAATGTTTAATTGTTTGATCAATCTTATATACCTATATGTATTAATCTAAACTGATCTGATGATGAAAATATGTAACATAACCATTGTTAAATTTAAACAATAAAAATATTTAAAAAATAAAAAGAAAAAGAAAAAATAAAAATACAATGTCAACTTTTCAATTACTACTAGAAAGTAATACATGTGAATAATTCCTGTGGCAGAGCTTTCATTATTTTTAGTATGTGCAATTATAATAGAAACTATGACAATAAGGACAGATAATAATGAATGTTCACTGGA
Organism: Myocastor coypus; assembly: GCA_004027025.1. Classification (NCBI taxonomy): domain Eukaryota; kingdom Metazoa; phylum Chordata; class Mammalia; order Rodentia; family Myocastoridae; genus Myocastor; species Myocastor coypus. Next base: position 38,775 of record PVJA010006101.1, read on the forward strand.
TATCGAACCCCTGATTATCATGCTATTTATTTGATGTGTGTGAACTTCAATTTAAAAATGCCATGAAGCAAAGATACCTTGTGAATTGGAAAAACAAAATTAAGAGAATCTAAACTAACTGTGTTGAGGGGGTTTTCAGTTAATCTTTTCAAGATAATTCAAGCAGAGTTTTACAGGTTTAATTTTAGATTACACAAAAGTATACAAGTATAGATTTATTGTAATAAGTAGAGCTTCTCAGTATAATGATATGATATATTATTTAGAAGTTCTTTATATTGGAAACCTGTTTAATTAAAGTTAGTATATTCACTTGATAACATTTATTAGTGTATTTAAAAGATAAGAAAGTAGAGACTTTTAAATAAATAAAGGATTTGATGTGTCATAATAGATAACATTACTTGCATGCCTTTAAATTGAATCTCTAGATTACTACATCCCAAAGTACAAGGTGATGGAACTTGAAGGTCTCCTCTGTTCCATCTCAGTAACTGCCCACCATTTACCATGTGTCACGTCTGGGTGTGTGGGCACATGTGTGCTCACGTGCATACCTCCTTTGGTTCTGGGGATGAATGATTGAAACATGACCTCAAACCTTCAGGTGTAAACAAATTTTTCATCACACTCGCATTCTAAGTAGGGCAAAGCCTCATTTGTTTGTACTTCAGTGATTTGGAACTGTAATAATTGGGAAATAAGCCAGTTAAAGTTACTTTTCCCATGATACATGAGAGAAGTTATTATTCAATAGTTTGCAAAAAGAGTTTTACCCTCTTGAAGAAATAAACTGATTTTCAGGCACTTTAGAGATATGTGTGACTTTAGACACAATTCATTTAGGGACTCAAAATGATTTCCATTTATTTATAGGAGAAGGTATTCTGCAGTGTTCTAAGAATTAAGTCACGCAGTTGGAAACGAATTTTGACACAATCTGGTTCAGTGATTTCCAGCTTTGGTAACTTGCTAGGATCATCCAAGGGAATTAAAATTTTAGATTATTGATGGGGAAGATCTCAGTTCTTAACTCTCAGAAATTGTGATTCAATGGGAGGAGGCCTTAAAAAATATCACTCTATTCTACAACCTTCAAGATAGTTCTAACACATAGCCAGACTTGGACCAATTCTCCACACACTATAGAAATCTTTTTAATATTTTTATCACGTAATCATTCTTACCTATTTAGAAATGTATAACATAATGGATCTTAGTTTTCTAAACCAACTCTTTTTATGGGATAGTTGTGTAAGGTATGTGTGTTTCTCTATATGCTCACTTGCATAACCTACCTCGGTCTTCTAGAGAAAAGCCTCCATAGCCATGGTGGTGAAACTATGGCACATGTATTGTTCTGGTTTTCTTTTAGGTCAAAAGATGTCAATGCATGAGTCGTCTCTTTTAAAGCTAGAACCTTGGTATTCAGGTTTATTTGCCATGTTGGCATGTTGAGATAAGTAAATGAATTTTGGGTTATAGTTTGGGTCCTTGGTCTCTAGAAGGCTTACCATCAGTCTTCTAGGCCACGGCAAAATTCAAATATGGGGGATAGGCTCCAGATGCCTTCTCTTCTCCACATGGAAAATCCCTGTTTCTTTTTGAAAAGGCTTTCATTTTCCTTACCATCCCAAATATTCCTTTGACTGTACTCTAAAGTCCAGACTGTCAAGGCTCCTTTTGAAATGTGAAGGTCAAAATCCATACACAACATAATAAATATGACAAGATAGATGACAAACCATACAGCCTCGTAAAATCACAACAGCCTTGCCACAGTCACATTGTAGTAATTTGTTCCCCCTCAGTTTCTACCTGACAACAAATAAAGACTTTCCTTTGGATTTTGTTTTTAAAGCAAGTTTTTTTCAAGCCAATGTTTTTCTATGCCATATTTATTCTAAGATATATTCAAGGTCTACTACTTAGATACTTTTAAGGTGTTTCTAGACATTTAAAGGTATATTGTCGATATTTTTAAGGTCTATATGTCCTCTATGGTTTAGATGTTTTCTTTCAATTCAGTTATTATTTAACAATTGTTACTCAAGCTCCTGCTATGTTCCAAGTACTATTCAAGGACTGAAGATGATAGAAAGGAGTGTATTCTCTTTTCATTTTTCTTGGTATTGAAGTTCATCTTCCTGGGAACAGTTAGGAAGCCATCGTCATTCTTAAGATAGAACTGCCTAGGGCACTAGGCCTCGCAGCTGAGGGATGCCTCGCTTCAGCTTGGCAGAGATAGTGAGCTTTGGATGGCCTCTTTGGTCCTCTTCATTTGTAAAATAGGAATAACAACAGACCTGAAGCCCACACTTCTAAAATTTTCTATGTCATATATATAACATTTTAAACACAGCTAAATAAATGTCACCTGTCATTGTCATTACCACTGTCAACACCATCAACCCATTCCTTTGTGCAATTTACAGATTTAACGGGGATTGGCCTCTGTTCCTATTCAATCAATCTTTCTTTCTTTCTTTCTTTCTTTTTTAACCAAGGATTGGACTCAGGCCCTTGCACTTGCCAGGCAAGTGCTTATTCGACTGAGCTATCTCCTCAGCCCCTCAAATTTTATTACTAAAACATAATAAAGAGGTTATTTTTCCATTTATTTTTATTTCTTTATTTTTTGTTGATTTTTAAAATTGTACTAACACATTCTCTGAAATGACACTGAGTCATTGGTATTTTTACTTTAATTCCCTGCACAATGAACTCACATGTGTCTGACCATCATGTTAAGACAAGGGTTTGTGGGAAAAACTAAGCCATTTTGAAGAGGCAGATAGATAAAAAGAAGCCGACAGCCTCAGTGCCGTCTTCAGAATTCCAAGTCAGTCAGATCTGCAGTTCAGTTTCTCTTCCTGCCATTTCTTTAGACTGACTCTGCGTCACTTATTCTACTTGCAATGTGGGACTACTCCTTTCTCACTGCTGTGCAGTTAATTTAAAAAAAATTTAAAGAACAGAATTTATTTGCTGGGGGAAAAGAAGCTCCTGTCTGAGAGAGGGATAGAAGAGGGAATGGAGTGGGTTTCTCTGGAAGATATCTCTTTGAGGGACTGTTATAGTCCTCACCTCATGCGGTGAGGCAGGTCTAAGGTGGTAGAGAACAAGGGAACTCACTTAGGTGAGCATGAGGGAAGAGAAAACTATGGTCAGCCAATGGGGTGACAAACACCATGGCTCAGGTAAAGTTGATTAAATCCAGGACCAAGTGGGAAGTGGGTCACGTAGCAAGTGGCATGGCAAGTGGGCATGAATGCAGAACAGGAGCTTTTTCTGCAGGGGACTGCATTAGTGACTTCCAGGCCTCCTTAAGGTGAGAGGTTCATTTAAAACATCAATCCTGGATGCCTATCCTTAGGGAGGTATGTGGCTGCTGTGCCATTTTAATGAAGTCATTAATATGTAAAGGAAAAGTAAATGGCGCTTATAACCCAAACCACTTTCTAAAGCCAGGACCTCTAGCCAGCAAGGACCCCTTGCGCTGGGACATCTTTGGAGGCCAAAGTCTCTGACCAGGGAAGGGAGGAGACACAGATGCTTTCAGTGTAAGCCAATAGGTGGAGTCCGGGGAAGACTGAAGTTGTGCCTTTCTCGTGTGACATTCTGATTTCATTGCACATAACTAAACTCATGATGGCCGAGCATTTCACACACATTGTGTTGGGCAATTTCCGATTCAGTAGGTAGCTCAGTAGTTTCTATATGAAAGTGACCTGGCAGGTAGGAAAGGCCAGAGACACACAAGGCTCTGGGGATTCATAGGCTTGGACATTGGCGTCTAAGTGAGCTCAGCTGCTGCAACGAAACACCTCAGATTAGGTGGCTGAAGCAACAGACATTTGTCTTGAAGGATGGGAAACACAAGAGCAAGGTGCTGGCTCCTGGCCAGGGCCAGGATTTTGTCCTCACATAGGAGAGGGACTTGGGAGATGCAGGCTCCTTCCTGTCTCTTCCTATCAGGGCTCGAACCGCTTCACAAAGACTCATCTTCACAGCATAAGTATCTCCCCTACCCAAATATGGTGACACTACGAGTTTAGGCTTCACCTGTGCCTTTTGAGGGGCCTGGAACCAGACACTGAGTCCACAGCAATGGGTTCTGGTTTTGTACAGACCACAGGACTGGAAGATGGTAGCAATTTTATCAAATATTTAATAGGTTTAGGAAACCCTTAAAAAATCAGGGTTATATATGAAATGTATTTATGCCATTTCTGCAGTAATCAATTGATAAATGAGGATGATTGTTATTACTCATAATTATTGACCTCACAATGCTCTCATATGAAAGTAATATTTGGAATTCTGGAGTTTTTATTGCTTAAACTCTTTACGGATACCATAGGCCTCACTGTTTATATTTTTTAAACAGCCGGATGTTTATTGCACAAGCAAGACTAACAAAATACAGAAACACTGGCCTTTGTACAAAAGTAGTGATCCAGATGTCAGTCTTGAATTCAACTCCTGTTAGCTGTTAGCGGGTAAGCTGTTAAGATAGGTACTAAACCTTAGGATACTCAAGTCACCCAATTTTAAAGTGTCCTTCACTTTTCTCCCAGTTACTTGCCATATTGTGTGAACTCTGTAGCTGTAGCAGTTCTTAGTTCTTTCTTCATTCCTGCAAAGCTTCAGTGGTTCTCTAGAGCAGGCAGCAGTGGGGTCCCTGCTTCCCATGCCACCATCCCCATTTAACTCATCTACATGGTTTGTCAATGAATTTTAGCAAAGCCTGACATTAATGATGCATTACTTCAGTCATTTTCATAAAACCTTCAAAGGCTTCTTATATTTTCCCTATACTATAACCTTTCCTTTCTCTCTTGGAAGTAAATGCCTTGGTTTATACTCATTACAGTGACAAAAGAGTTTGGGAAGTAAGATCTCAAAAAAGCTGGAAGAGAAACTTCACATGGAAATTGCTTAGGCCATGGGGAAAAGGTAGGCAGGGAAGATCCTGAATCCTTGGCCAGGAGGAGGCCTTTAAACTCAGCTGGCCTTCCCTCTGCTCCTAGCCAGAATGGTACCCAAAGCCTCCCACAGGAGAGCTGCTACTCTTTTCTTAAAATTTTCCAGAGAAGCAAAGTCCCTTGAGAATTTGTTCCAGCTGATTTGCCGTTGTATTTAGGTTTCTTTATCATAGCTGTTCTTGGTAATTACACAGCAGCTTTCATGGGAAGAGCCTTTAAATAGACCTGATAATGCCTCTCTGAGGTAGGTAAACACGAAGCATCATTATCCCCATTTAACAGATGAAAGAATAGAGGAAAGGGGCTTGGGTGCCTTTTCCAGTGCCTCTGGATGAGTTTTATAACCTGCATTTTGCCTACCGGTACATCTACAGTGGCTCTCAGATGAGGCTGAGGGCGTGAGCTTTGACCTCTTCTTTCTCCCACGAATTGGGCTGTGTAGCGACTGGGCATAACAGTCACATGTGTGCTGTAACTTCCTTACAATGGAAGTCATCTAACATTTTTGGATCCTATCCTAATAACACCTACTCACTGAGAAAGTTTGTGACTATACTGGAAAGAAAAAAAGGATTCAGTACACGCTAGGTGCTCGATAAATGCTTGTTGTATGAATGAAGCTCTAATGAATAACAGAACTAATGAGTGAGAAGGTTAAAAGTCTTTCCTTTTAATTATAGAGTATATTATAGATTCTTTGTATGCTCTTTAAAAATCTGTTTGGACATAAAGTTAGTAGAATGGGTGGGGGTGTCAAAGAGAAATGTGAGAGAGGGAAAAGCCATATTCCTAATCTATGAGTCAGCATAATCCAAGGGCAATATATTGGGGAAGGACAGTGAGTGGTATGGTTTGATCCAAAGTATATCCAAAGGCCCTTGAGTTAAAGGCCTGGTCCTCAGATTAATGCTATGGGAAAGTGATGGAAAACCTTCACAGGGTGGGACTATGTAAACAGTTTTAGGTGATTGGTGGGGCATCCTGGAAAGGGACTGTAGGATGCCAGCCCGTTTGCTCCCTTTCAGTTCAGAGATGCTAACAAGTGAACAGCTACTTCTGCCAGATGCTCCTGGCTACAGCGTACTGCTCCCTAGAGGGCCAGTGCTGTGGGTCCTGTGTGCCCATGGACTGAACCCTCCATAGTGGAGCTGAGATAGCCCCTCCTCTAAATTATCTCAGGAATCTTGTCATAGCAATGGAAAGATAGCAGTAATATGGATAGATGTCCAGATGTAACCTTGGCTATGCATTGCCTATCAACTCCTGTTTTATCCTTGGTTGAGCATGCCTAAGGAACTAAAGTTGCTCTTGTCATCTCTCCTTATTGGTTGTTTTTGTTGGGTCTCTCTGCTTCTCTCTCTCTCTCTCTCTCTCTCTCTCTCTCTCTCTCTCTCTCTCTCTCTCTTGCTCTCGCTTTTTGTTCAGTGTTATACTAAAGGAAGTAACCCAAGGCTGAATACAAATTAGTAAACTTCATTCATTACATAACATAGGATCTTCATGATGTTTATTAAACCTGAATACTATGATAGCATTTACTTAATATTCTATTTGCAAGTGCTTTTAATAAAAAAATCTAATGCTACCCTAGTGATCCCCTATGCAGGCCATAAAAGCTTTTATACAATTTCTAGAGTAAGCGTATCTCCTAGAGATCCTGATTTAATGTCTAGGATAGGGATAAACACTATTTTTTTAAAAAAAATAAAAATCTTTCTGGTGATTCTAATATGAAATCAGTGTTAAGAGCCATTACTACAAGCAGTTTTACTTGTAAAATCATAGACTTCATGAATTGATTGTCTTTTGTTTTTAACATATATTAAACTATGGTAATATCCAGCCCACACATTTTAAAAAAAAACCTGTCTTCAAGTACAACATGAAATAACCTCTCACTTCACTATAAAAAAGAGAGAGAAAGCCATGACTTTAAAATTGGAAGCTGTTTCCAATCATTATATCTTTTAATTTCATTATTTCTTTCTCTTGTCTACTTGCTCTGGCTAATGTTTCCTGAATTATATTGAACAAGCATGGTGACAGTGGGCATCCTTGTCTTGTTCCTGATTTTAAGGTGAAAGTTTTCAGGTTTTGTCCATTAAGTATAATTTTGGCTGTTTATTTTGCCATAGATGGCTTTTATCAGATTGAGATATGGATAATCTATGTTAATTTTCTGTGTTTTTTTCTTTAATCATGAATGAGTATTGGATAGAATATTATTCAGGTATAAAAAAGACAAATTTGAGGCTTTTGTAGACAAATGGGTGCAGCTAGAGACTATACTGGTGAGATAAATCAGGTCCACATGTGCAAACATTATATTGTCTCACTACTGTGAGAACCAGGAAGGGTAATGAAATCTGAAAGGTACAACAGCTACTATGAAAGGGAAAGAAATTGCTCAATGGGAAGGAAATCTGGGATAAGGAAAAGGACAAATGAAATAAAAGAAAATATATATTTCAGTATATATGCAGAATAGTTTGGATAATTGTGTTGTTGATTTCTGCTACTATTTCGTTATGTGTGTATGTATGTATGTATGCATGTATGTATGTATGTATGTATGTATGTATGCATTTGGTACAGAGTCTCATTATGCTGCCTGGACTTGTGATCCTTCTGTTTTCAGCCTCCCCTGTACTGGGATTATAGGCATGTGCCACTGTGCTTGGTGTAGGTGGCTGGCTCGGCCTGCCCAGGTGCGGGTCTGGCATGGCATGTGGTGCTCTGCTGGTCTTTTGAAAGGAGCAGTTTATTGCTTAAAAGAAGAAAGAAACTCTGAGTTTTTTCCTCTTTTGAATTTCTCATAACTTCTTTGTTACTGTTTTTTTTTTTTTTTAAACAAATCTTAACACATTTATATCTGGTAATCAGAACAACTAATTTGAAGATAGCATCATGTAATATAGCAAACATTATTGAATTTCTATTTTTTTAAGTGAAATCTTGTATTTCTAATGTTTTCTCTACCATTATTTTGTATTATTTAACAATAAATAAATAGATAATAAATAAATTTGGGAGCTCTGAAACTTGAGTCATATTCCAACCCAGCTATGTTGCCTTTGGTGTGACCATGAGAAGATCCATGCCTTTGCTGGCAGCAGCCTTACGCACTGCAGTAGCACTGAGCATCTCCCCACCTCTGTGTCCTTCATGTCAGCCCTTGTAGCTCACAGTGTGGCCATGTATTCCGGCCATCGATGGAGTGGTTTGCTTATGTCTTTGACACATTCCTCTTTAGGTGCCCAATCTGCAGACTGACTAATGAGCACAGGTGCAGATACGGGGGAAAAGGCTTAAGGTTTTCATCTGACTCCATAAGATTGGTCTATTTTAGGCTTATATGACCAGCCAGGGTGATACATGGCCAGGGCAGGTCTACCTTGACCAGGGACATAGTACTTGATACTCCATTCTTGGTCCCTCATTTTATGAAGGTCAATGGCTTCTTTGCTTCCCAGACTAAAGCTTCCTTTTGTAACCAAAGGCAGTCGAATATCTTCTTTGCTTGGCTGCCTATATAATCCCTAATTTTAATACGCGGTACTGATCATCTTTGTTCTGAAGACCATAAATTGCAATGGAAGTGGCATGTTATTTATGCTACTCTCGTCCTTGAGAAGAAGTTCCATGATAGTAGTACATCTTAGATTATTCCTCCTAGTTGCTGGTGAGAGGCGGGGTCTCCCCAAACATGAACACAGATTACTGCCAAGCCAGCTAGTAAGGACGACCAATCTTTGTGTGACAGGAGAAAGCTCTGAAGTTCCAGAGAGAAATGGTGAAATGGTTCTATACAGTCTGCTGTAAATGAGCCAGTTGAGCTCTGGGTAATGTGACAAAAGGAGACAAAACCTCACTTTCACACCTGTGATAGCATCCTCACCAATGCTGACACCTAAGCTTCTAGGAAAGACCAAGTATTGCAGTGTGCTGCCTTTTGAGAACCAATCTCATGACTGAGCCTGTCTCTTTCTCTCTCCGTCTCATGTGCTGGGCTTCTGGAAGAGATGATAGTGCTTTGTGACCTAAGCCAACTGACCAGAGGAAGCACAAAGAAAAGTGCAGAAAGACACAAGGTCATGGAGTAATAAAGAAAAGTCAAGTTACAAGGATATAGCACAGTCCCATATGCTATAATCGTGTCTCTAAGGGTGTGAGATATTATGGCAAAAATGAATATTTTAACAAAATAACATTCTAAAGAAAGGAGTCCAGCCATTGAAGATGATGCTGAATGGGACAAAGGCCAGGTTTCATCTCATGATCTTGAGCCCAGTTTCATCCATTACTCTTAACTCCAGCGAGTAATTCATCATGGGAAATATGAAGCATGTTCAGAGGACCTGGAGTCCGCCCCCTGGCAAGCTAGCACTTTCCAGCTGGAGACTCACTGCAAGTGTGACCACTCAGGGAGACAGTGAGAAAAGTAACTGGAGATGTTTCTGGAGCTTTTCCTGGACTATTCATGATAACATCTAAGTATCTATCTTAATAAAAAAAAAAGAATTTCAGGTAATATTTTTAAAAAAGGCCTAGAGGTTAGTATGAGAGGAGAGAGGAGGAACAGTTGTATAGAATCATTCCAAGCATTAGGTAAAGGAAGCTGTTCTTACTGTTGGGTAGATCTGCACTCCAGGAGTGAGACAAGCAGGGTTGTGTGTGCTGCAGAGACAAATGAGGTGTGGTTTGTGGGATCCAGGTTAGGGATGTCCTGCTGCTGTGGGTGAAATGGGAATGTCTTATCATTCTCTTCTCTTTTCTCTTTTGCTCCCTATAGGGAGCTGGTTCATTCTATTCTCTGCTGCATTGCCAACATGAGGTGGGGTGTCGTGGGGCCAAAGAGAGTCCTAGGTCTTGGGCCCTGTGATATCTAGGAGGCCCCTTATGTCAGTCAGCCCTTGGTAATGTCCTTTCCTATCATCAGATCTTTGATGTACACCAACAGGTTACTCTGCACAAGTTTATTACATTTCCTGAGGTTGAATTGTGGTCATGACATTGTTTGGAGTGGATGATTCTGCAAACTTCAGCACGGTAGGTACCCAAATTACATTGCCAGGCAGTAAGCACCCTTGAGACTAGTAACTCTGATAATCTCCCCTTTTATCATGTCAGTTAACCAGATTTTAAAAAGTTTCAACAGAATTTTCCAAATTTATCTTTTAATAACTTAATCTCAGTAGTTTCTTCCACCTTCCACAGATGTCTAGTAAATTATTTGACATGGTGACTTTCAAAATGCGACTCAAATTTGAGTGATCATGAAATCATCATGAGATTTTTACTAAATATCTAAGTTTCCTGGGACCACATTCCAGACTGATTTTTTTTTTTTTTTAGCATTTCCAGGATACGAATGAGGAAGATCTGCCTTCGAGCTCCATGGTTAATTCTTAAGAGAATTACTGGTTTATGCCAGCTTTCCTAGGATGGAGGACAGAGGGCTTGCATCTCTTTTCCCCTTAGAGTTTTGCATTACTAAATGAAATATCAATATACCACTGATTCAAATAGTTGCTCACCTACTTACATAACTTTGACTATACAGATCTAATTGAAAAGTAACATAGTTAATTTTACAAAACTAAAAAAAAAACAAAAAAAATTTTTACAAAACTATTTTCTAATTCTAAAAGTTCTATTTTTGACCTCTGTAAGGGATTGAATTGTGTCTCCCTCAAATTCATTTCTTTTCATGAAGATCTTTGTTCAGATGCATTGGCTGGATACCCATGTGTTTGCCCTACATACTAGCATATACCTTTTAAGAGGTAATTAAGGTTAAATGAGATCAAAAGGGTGGGGTACTAATGCAGCAGGACTGGAATCCTTATGGGAGAGACACGGGATCTCTCTGTGCACAAACACTAAAGAGCAGATGAGGGCACAAGGAGGAGGTCTGCAAGACAGGGAGAGGCCTAACTAGAAACCAACCCTGTCGGCACCTTGGTCTTGAACCTCCAGCCTCCTGCTACCCGGTCTGTGAGAGTCTCTGTGGCCATCCAAGTAGATTCACACAGCCTCCTGTCATGTCAACAGGAATGTGGGTTTAAAAAGGACCAATGAGTATCGCACTCTGTTCAGGAAATTGACATTTCAGAAGAAGCCCTTATGATGAAATTTATATGACTGCCTTGAGAAAAGATGTTCTTCATTTTCCTACATAGTAGTTGAACTGTACAGCATCCATCAGTGGTACTCTGCATGGAGGACACAGAATATGCAGAAGCAGGTGCCTTATTTACTCCTCCACTTGGTGCTCAGGACAGAAAGCATATTCAGTCAATATTAATGGGCAGGAAGGTTGCATGGAGAAAGAGGAGAGTAGAAGAATAGAGCAGATACAGCTTATGTGCAGAAATGATTCTCTTACACTTTAATTAGTATTTGTGTGCTATAGACATGAATTTCTTTGGGTGTTCAGGAATTATTCTTTGAGACTTTGCCTGATTGAAATGTAACATAGTTAATTTCTTGCTGCCCAAAGGAAAACAATGCCGAAAAAAAATTCTTCAGACAATAAAATTATTCTTTCTGGATTTCTAAGTCAAAAGATCATTGTAGTCTAGGACTCAGATTTAGTTTGACTCTCTGGGTGAATGCAAAAGGGATAGAATTATATTTAGGGCTGGGAAAATAGCTTAGTAGAATAAGCACTTGCTTGGCTAGAGCAAGGTCCTGAATTCAAAGAATTTTACTTAGATTCCTTGGGATAGAATTTTACTTACATTACTTGCTGTTACTGTACTTTGCCCTTTGCTAACTCTAGAGAAATCCCAAACCTTGAATTGACTTTTATGTATTAAGCACCATGTTCATATATTTCAGTCTTGGATTGCCCACTCCTCTCTGTCTAAGATGAACATGAGAAGGCCTGAGCAGCATCTGGAGCTTGTAAGAATTCTAGGGGTGGTGCAGTGACCACCCAGGACTGTGTGCCTTCTCCATGTGACGAAGGCTTCCACCCACAGGGGGACTGTGGCTAGTTTAAAATAACGTATTTTAAAATACTGTAAAGTCACAACCTGTTCCTTTGAATATTTAGCTAAATCTTCATTAAAATACCTGCCACCTTGCACTCAGACCTATGACAGTGGGTTAGAGTCTTTGCCATGTTAGAGATGTTTATCTTTTTAATAGAAAGCAACATTTATTTGTAGAAGATTGTTCTCAAAACAGAAATGTTTCCATCCAGAAGCACAAACATTAAGCCTTGGAAAATTTGTTACCCATCTTCATATTCACCTGCCCCCAGCCCCAATTAGTCCAGTAACAGTGCCTAGTCTCCAGAGAGTAGGCAAAGTCATTCCTTGGTGAGAGCTGCAGATACTTTCATCCAGAGGCAAACAGTAAAGAGACTGTATCAAAGGAAAGATAGAGCCACACAAGTTCTTCTCAGGATGAATTTAGCTTTTCCATGCTAGAATCTGCCTTGGTGGAATGTGGAGGGAAGCCCTGTGCCGATTCTTAGCCATGCCTGAAAATCCTGGACTGAGCTATGTCCCACTCGTAGTCACAAGGAAGCTTTCCCATCACTCCTAAACTGAGAGCCTCTATTTTTATAGTTTTATTTTCTTCTGACATACTTCTTGTTCTGCTGCAGTGGTTCTTATGGGTTATCATTGTTTTGGCAGTGAAAGAATTCCATCTCATTTCCTTAGAATAATTAGTTCACAAACCTTTTTGGAATAAATGCTCACGTGCCTTTAAGACCATTTAGGTAAATAACTTTCATAAAGAAAAAATTTCTTTAAATAAAACCTTCACTTAACTAAGGTCAAAATACACTTGAGATAGACAACATTCAAGTCCACAAAACCAAAATAATCACACAGAGAAGAAAGCAAACAGCATCAATATCTACAACAAGCATTTTTTCGTGACACACCAACACCAAGATTTTTAGTAACACTCACCTATATCATTAAAGGATCTAGGCAAGTTTGCATTTTCTTTTTCTTTTTTATCAATAAGAACATCAAATTCCTACTGAAAGTAGCCTCAACTTGTCCTTAGGCACTATAAGAATCTACTCTAAAGATTCTTAAAGAAGTCTTACAATTGCATAATAAAAGCAAAGGCAATAATAAAACCATGACTTTAAAAATTGCCGAAGAGGAGAGGATTGATAATCAAAACAACCCTGAGATTCTCTCATGCTCCAGAAGAAATAGAGCATGAGAGAATTCTAGGTGTGGTACGGTGACCGCCCAGGTGACCTATTGTTTCCTATGAGCTCAGGAAACAATAGGTGCTCACATGGTTGTCAGAGAAAAGAGACCTTCTACATCTTTGGCAGGAATGTAAACTAGTCCAACCACCATGGAAATCTGTATAAAGATTCCTCAAAAAATTAAAAATAAATCTTCATTCAACCCAGCTATACCTTGTATGAGTATCTTCCAAAAAGAGTGAAAGAGGTTGTATTACAGTAGTATATGCACTTCCATATTTATTGCTAACTCTTGGAGGTAGACTATATTCTTATCAACAGATGAATGGATAAACTGATGCAACTTGAGACCATAATGTTTTGAGTTTTTAAAAAAATCTTAAAATTTTGTTTATTTGTCACAGGGTCTCACTACACAACTCAGACTCGTAATGATCCTCCTGTCTCAGCCTCCCTAGCACTGGGATTACAAGAGTGTGCCACCACACCCAGAGACCATAATGTTAACTAGAATAAATTGCACACAGAAATTTAAATATCACATGGTTTCTCTTATGTGAGAAATCTAAACTATAAATAATTTATAGAGCCAAGAGAAAGTTGTATGATAAAAAACAGGGGTATAGGCTTTATGAAAAGGAAAAGTGGGTCCAGGGCTGGGGGTAAGATGGGAGCCAGGGCAGGGCAAAGAGAAGTGAAAGGATTAAGATGCTGTATGTGTGGGTACTGGTTCCCTAGGATGAAGCTATCTTATTATGTATCATGAGCACATTGGTACTAATAAAAAATGGCCAAAGGATTTGTATAGAAATTTCTCAAATATGTGTATGTGTGTAAATAGTCATGAGAATATGAAAAAAAAAACCTCAACTTGAGTAGCAGTAAACACATGCAAACCGCAGTCAAGTAGCACTTCAGAACCACTGGGATGGCTGTAAGGCAGCGGGGATGTTGGGAAAGGTGGAGAAATTAGAACCTGACACACTGCTGCTGGGAGTGCATCATGGAGCAGCTGCTTTGGAAAACCATCTGGCCGTTCTGCAAAGGCTAGCCATTTGTTTAATGGTAACTGGGCTACCAGATGAGCCTGCCATTCCACCCCGGTGTGTGCCAAGAGATATGAAAACCTGTGTCACAGAAGTCTTTAGTGGCATTATTAGTAACAGCAAAAAGGAGTAAACAACCCAGTTGTCCATCAACTAATAGGTAAACAAAATATAGTATATTTATATGACGGATTATTACTCAGCTATAAATAGAAACAAAGTACTGTTACATGCTGCAATATGGATGTACCTTCCATATCCATCCATACACTATGCTATAAGAAAGAGGCTACTCAAGAAAGACTACAGACTGTGTTATTCTAATTAAATAAAAACAGGTAAATCTGAGACAGAATATAGGTTGATCACTATCTAGGGCTGGAGTTGGGAGATGGTGGTGGCGGCTGATTACTCACAGGTATTGGACTGGAGGGTGGGGTCAGAAATGAGAGAATGATTAAAATGCACTAAGATTGATTGTATTGACTTCTGTAAGACTTTTGAATGTAATAAACCTACTGAATTTTAAACTTTAAATTCATGATATATACAGTATTACACTCAATAAAACTGATCTGTGTGAATCCACTATGATCTTTGCGACTTTTCTGATTGTTAATACTCATAGATCATGAAGATGGAATAGACTTCAGAAGTCCTGAGGCTCTGTAAGAAACTCAGGAGGATGAGATGGACATAACATAAAACACAACACAATGAAAAAGGCAGATAAGCTTCCGCAGTAGCATTAACCCAATCAGATTAGCACTGGGCTTGAACTGCAAGCCCAACTATGGAGTGGGCGCACTGGATAGAACTAGGAATCCCATCTGCCAAGTGAAAAGAAAGGCAAAGCAGACTTGCATAAAACTCTTTCTATAGGGCCAGCCAGATAGCTCAGCAGGCTAAAGTGCCCGTTTAGGTGCTGTGCCGGCCCCACCCCCAGGATGTGTAGAGACGGCGATTGAGACTGAACATGGTGGTGCATGCTTATAATCCCAGCGGTAGGGAGGCTGAAAACAGGAGGATCACTGTGAGTCTGATATATGTAGTGAGGCCCTCTAGACCCTGAAGTAAATGCAAAAGCAGGCCAAACCAAAACAAACAAAATAAATAAAAATAAAAACTATTTCTTTAAAAATAGAAGCTAGCGATTGTTAAGCATTCCTAGATAGGCTCCAGGCTCCATATCGGGCTAGACGTTGCACACACACTCATGCCACACTCACAACTGCATGAAAATTGTTGTCATGTGCATTTTATAGGTAGTGAATCTGATAGCAGGTAAGTGAATTATGCGAGGAGACACAGTTTCTAAGTGGTTGAGGTGGGATTTGAACCCATCTAGGTCTGACTTTTTGGTGTTAATAACCATGCCGTGGAACTGTTTAAGAGACTATGTGTATTATAATCTTAACTTTTTATCCATACCTCTCATCACATCTCTCAGGCTCTCTTGTCATTTTGGAGTGAATGCTTGTGAAAACCTTAAGAGAGGGAGATTACTGAAATTGCTACTGACAGTGATGGCAGAGTTGCTATAGTAACCAATCCACCAAATTGGTATGTGCTACTAGGTACACACTTCTGCCTCTGTAATACACTCAAAATGATTGGGATCCTTCAGAGAGTCCATGAACTCTTGTTAATGCACATGGAACAGGGAGTGCTGAGGACCTAGTGCATATCTTACAGTGTTAATATGCTTCCTCTGAAGTTCCCTTCCCTGAATCACAGATTTTTACATTTCCTCCCCCAAGCCTTTCCTTTTGTACAGGATACTGTGATGCGGGTGATTTTGAGGGAAGCTCAGCATCAGGACCAAACAACAGTCTGCTGCTTTGTTCTAAGCAGGATTCATAAATAAAACTATCTTCATTTTTGGTGGCAAATGGACCCTCCCATTCTGCAGTTCCTCACTGAGCGCCAGACTACAAACTGATGACCATCCCGTTCCCACACCCACATACAAAACAGACTTTTATCAGACAAACAGACGTGTCTGAGAGGTTACTGTGCAGAAAACTGGAAGCCTGCAGCAAAAATATGCAGTGTGGGGTCCCCACAGGCACGGACACACACCCTTCGAGCCACATTTTTCAACAATGCCTCTACATTTTCGAGTACTCTTTCTTCTTGGATATTGACGTTTTCTCTCCTCTTCCCCCTCTTCGTTTCACTGGCCTCGCCTGTCTTCAGAGGCACCTGAAGGCACATAAGGCAGGGAAGTGAAACCGACTGTAATTCTTCAGTTCACTTCTCTGCAGCCTCCAGTGAGCTCGTCTCCATACGGTGGCCCAGCTGAGCTCGGCGAAGTTCAGAGTCCCCCGCGCAGGTGCAATTTAGCAGCCAGCTCACAGGCACTCTGGGAGCCAAGAAGCCAGGCGTGCGTCTCGGGGAGGTTCTAGTAGCTTGCAGCCGCAACACCAGCAGCGGAGTTTGAGTGTGTGAGATCGAAATTCTCTATGGAAAGAAGGATTTCATACCTAAAACGGCCATCATTCTTTATTTGAAGGATTAAATACAAGTTACTGAGAGCGATCAGAAATTCTAATTTTCTCACTTCTTGCTAATGACCTTGGTTTAACCTTTGGATTCTTCAACTTTATCCTGCTTGTTTTATAGGTCTCTTGTTTTCCTGTAGTCAGTGAAGTCACAACTATGTCCCAGAGTTTTCTGGATAGGCAGAAGTGCATTTGAGTACATTTTGCTTAAGTGTATTTTAAAATTAATAATATATCAATTTTTAATAACTATATGTTTAGCTTTTTAAAATTATCTTAGGGAATCCTTACGTGAACCCTCCGAAGTAGAACTATCGTGATTAACCTATCTTACTGACCCAGGACCCAGGAAAAATGGAGCTAAGACATTCATGGAAGTTGAGGGTTTTAAAGGCAGCTATGTTTCCACAGTTGTGTTACTGCTCTATTCAACTAAGATAAATGCTGTTTTTCACCACAGAGCCTCTCTCTGCAGCGGCTGCTCTTCAGCAGGTCTGCAGCTTTCCCTGTGCGTTGGACAGTCCCTCTGCCGCTCCTCTGGCCCAGCAGCCCTTTTTCAGTTCCTGGAAGTTGCTAAGCTCTTCGGTGCCCAGGGCTTTCGCAGGTGCTCTTCTCACGGCCTTGCCTCCCACCACTGCTGCCCCACCTGTCCCCGAGACCTGCTACCCTAGAGTGCTCCCCTTCCAGGGTTCGCTTTGGTTCTGCACAGCAACTCTTCTCTGGCAACTCAGACAATGTCACAGCCCTTTGTTGCACGGGTGTCTCCGCCTACAGCCCATCTCTGATCTGTCGTGTACATTGCCAATGGGATTAACTGGTATAATATTTTACTTTTATTTTTTAGTGCAAACTACACGAAGTTAGGAATGTTCCAGTCTTATTAGACTCTGTATCTTGGGAGCTACCAGAAGCCTGCATATGCCACAAGGAATTTGGGAGATGTTCACAGCATCCCCACTTGCTGGTGGCAATGTGCAATTCATCACCCCAAGTTCCCACTGTAGGGGTGACATGCCCAAAGACATGGATGAGAAAACCTGTTGGAGGTTGGGAATGCCTTGCTTACGGATCTGCTGCCAGCTCGAATTATACTAGGAGTCAACACAGTTGTTCATGGAATGCAGATTGTACTTTTATTGTTGGTATGACATGCTGTCACCCTCAAACTAGAACGTTCCTAAAACTACTGTATTACCTAGACCAAAAACAGATTTTTTAAAGAAAGGATCTTAGTAATTCTGATAATATTTCTTTTTAAAAAACATTGTTTGTTTGATTTTTTTTTTTTTTTCTTTTTTAACAGTGTCTCACTCTGCAGCTTGGACTCATAGTGATCCTCCTGTTTTCAACCTCCCCAGTGCTGGGATTGTAGGCCTGCGCTATCATGCCAGGTCTCAGAGGAAAGCTCTGAATGTCGGGGTGCAGGGATCAAACCTCGGTCCCTGCACTTGCCTAAGCAGGCGCTTAGTCCACTGAGCTGTGATAATATCTCGCTGTGATAATATCTCACTGGCTGTGATAATATTTTCATAATTACTGACCTGAGTCTGACTATAGGAGTAAAGCACCACAATTTACTTTTTTCTTTTTTGTGGTTACATTTGTCTTCAATTCTGAGGGCTGACTTTTTTCTTTTTAGTGTAGCTTGCTTAATATCTCTGCAAATTACATAGGACTAAATAAGTAGTGATTTAAATATTTCTTAATTTTTATTTATTGGACAAATAATTTTGATCTCCTAACCTCCCATCTCATGGATTTTCTTAACCATTTTATTCTACTGCTTATTCTCTTTTCTAAGGAGGTTTACACCCTAATTTGTTGATTCCATATACTACATTGCTTTATATTTTCCTTGTTGCTTGTTTTTTTTCCCTCACTTTATGGTTTATTTTTTGTCTTTTTATTTCCTCATTGTTATAAGCTTTCTGTTTTACTTCTAGTATTGCAAATTCTTCTAATCCTATTTTCTTGATTTCATTTGTTGACAGATAAACTGCTCTTGACAGTAAAATTAAGATATTTACTATCTCATGTACATTTTAACTGATAATTTTTCCTTTGGTAACTTATACTCTTTCCTACAGCAAAATACTGTTATATCCTTTTTTTTTTTAAGCACCAGTAATTCATGCATTGTAATATTTTTGAAGGTTACTAGAAAAGATATAGAAAATGAAAGCGTTTTCTGAAATTCTAGATGAAGAAGAGAAGTACAAACACTTATGGCCTAACAATTGTTAAAATGATTTTCTTATAACAAAATGTAAAGAGAATATATTTCCAGGGAGAGTAATCTTATTTTATGTTATTAAAATATACAGATACTTCTATAATTCTGGCCTGTGCCTATTGATTTATCATCTGAAAGTATCACCAGCAGAGATATTGTTCTACTGTCATAGGAATAAAGATAATACTCTCTTAGTCTGTAGTGCTCAGTAACCCAAGCAGAGCAACTTTTGCTTTCAATGCAAGCTCTAAGGTTGAGTTTTATTTTGATAAGTTTTTTTCATGGTTAAACCGAAAGATCTTACACTTATTGATTTAACTGCATTAGCTCATTCTATCTTTAGCAAGCCCATACCACACTGACAGTTCCCATGATTTCGCCCCTCACTTGCAGAACTACAATTAAGTGGGGCAGCACACTTAGAATTCTCACTTGGCATGGTATTTTCTCCACTGTTCTTCACTGGTTGCATAACTGGAAGAATGAGAAGGTAGGGGCTTCACAACACCTCTAGTAAACAAGTGCATGGGTGGGTGTTAATTAGAGTTTGTTTCATACCAGTGAGTATTCTTGAGAGGGTTATGATCCCCAGCCCAGCACTACTCAGATGAGATGACTGGAAAAATGACTTGTCCTTTGAGCTTTAGTTTTCTGATCTTTAAAAGGGCTAAAGGGTTCACAACCTTTCTAATGCTGTGACCCTGCAATAGAGTTCCTCATGTTGTGGTGACTCCAAACCAAAAAATAATTTTGGTGGCTACTTCAAAACTGTAATTCCAAATAAATAACATTTTCTGATGGCTTTAGACGACCCCTGTGTTTTGGTCATTCAACCCCCGCAGAGCTAGCGACCTGCAGGTTGAGAACCACTGCAAAGTACTATGGAAAGGATAAATCAAGTTCCTGGTGGTGTCCCATTAACAATAGCTGCTATTCCTATTGACAATAGGTGGATATGTACATAATCATCTTTAAAACTACTTGTGCCAATTTTATTCCATGATGGCTTTGTTAATTCCAACATACTGTGTCAAATCCTTATGGCCCATGTCAATTAATTTAAGGTCAATAGCAATTCACATAATTCACTTTTTGGGGTAAAAATCAGTCACTAACTGCTTTGGTTCTAAATATTTGGAGAAGTCAATAGACAGCGAGGAGACATTGACAGAAGAAAAGCCCAGAGGGAATATGTGAGTATTAAGCCCAGAGGATATTCACTTTGGAGAAGGAGGGAAAAATCTATAGATAAACTCAATCCAGTGTATCCATTCACATGTCAGGAATTCCGTCAACAAATGCCCTATGATCAAAGTAGTTGGAAGTACACAGCATAATATGGAGGAAAATTTTTTTATATGTTTGTTTATATGCCTATTGGTAAGCCATATGCACGTCAATCTTAGAAAGCCATATGCTAAACATACCTGCTGATCTGATTTTCTAGAGGAAATCATTGCAACACCATTAAGCAATATTTATGCCACATTCAAATAATGAGTATTTTACATTAGGAAGTTCTAGATCTAGTATATTAAAAAATGAGCAACTTATTCATCATTTTATTAATTACTATCTAGCTTCCTGGGATCACTACTAAAATCCTTAACTCTTATTGTAGAAATTTGAAATTTTAACTTGGCATGGTAGGTAAGGTCATTTGGACTTGGATTTTATTCAAATGGAAGGAAGAAAATTAAATGAGATTTTTTTTCTACAGAATACGGTCAAACTTTTTGTCTATTTTATTGGCACATCTTATATATCCAAAATGGGTTGGCAAACTATGATTCACCAAATAAATCCTTCCCAATTCTTTTTAAACAGCTCAAAAGCCAAGTATGGTTTTTAAGTGGTGGACAATTATCAAAAGGAGGATATTTTTCATGACATATATGATGTAAGTATGTGAAATTTCAGTGCCTTCAATAAGGTTGATGGTATCATACACATGCTCTCTCCTCAACACACTGGCTGTGGGTGTTTTTATACAAGAAGAGTGGCAAATTTGCAAGAAGACCTTGTAACTACAATGTCAAATAAATCACTTTGTGTCTTGATATAGAAAAAAAGAAAGCTAACCCCTGGTACAACACATTTCCTCAAATTCTTTTAAAGTCAGACATAGTGTTATTTGACCTTCAGAACATTTTTTTCCCAAAAAGGAAGTGTACATAGAACACTCAGGTCTGTTGCCACATGGTCCAGCAAAGACAGTGTCACAGCAAGAGGAGTGCACTCTGTATAAGAACCCCCTACATGCCTTGGCTTAGCTGTGTAGTCCTGGGCACGGTGCTGGACTTCTCTGCGCATGTGTTGTCTTGCTTCATTTGTAAAAGAAGGCTAATTTTTTTTTTTTTTTTTTTGAGACAAGGTCTCGCTATGCAGTTGAGGCTGGCCTTGAGCTCACTTTTGTAGCCCAGGCTGGTCTCGAACTCGCACCAATCCTCCTGCCTCAGCCTCCTGAGTGCTGGGATTACAGGCGTGAGCCACCACGCCCAACTTAATTTTTTATTTCTTAGAGCTGCTATGAGAATTTAAAACAATGTTTGTTGTGAAGTGCTTAGAATATCATCCAGCATAGGGTAGCTGTTGCAAATAAGGCAATACATTACTGTAGTTTTACCAGAACTCAGATACTTAGAAATTAGATAAGTGAATGAGTAATCCCTAACATGTTCATAAATAGGAAAAAATATAACCATGAAATAAGATTTAAAAATGTTCACTTTTGTCAGTCATGTATGGCAATAAAGTGCATTAATATCTACTCTAATTGCCTTTTGATTGTAGGATATAACTGTTTGGCTCTCGTACCTATGATATAATTTTGCAATCAATGATCCTGTTTCAGATAATAAACAAATTGTCTTCTGAATGGCTGAGTAATTTCTGATACAAAGTGTAACTACCTAACAACTTCTAATCTCAGGCTATCAAATTGATATAAAGGGAAGTAACAATTAAGAGAATGCATGGGTACAAAATTAGCTTGCTTTGTTAAGGTTATTATTAAATTCTTCCGAAGAAAGCCAAGAAAACCATTGTTTTACATTTAAGGAGACACTCTCTAAGCACCAAAGTCAGGAATCAAACCTGTACTTTAAGAAATCAGATGGCTCTTTAATCAACATAAGATATTTTTAGCAAACAGATGAGTACATCTGAGTTTAAATGGATTTTAACATTAGTTTATGTAAAAATTTAAAATACAGTATGTCTTTTATAAGAAATAAGATCATTATATGATGGCTTTCTAGCTATAACTCATAATTTATCTAAACTACACTCCAGTACATAATTCCA
The DNA here is from genome assembly GCA_004027025.1 of Myocastor coypus. NCBI lineage: Eukaryota > Metazoa > Chordata > Mammalia > Rodentia > Myocastoridae > Myocastor > Myocastor coypus. The sequence continues at coordinate 61,040 of PVJA010006101.1, forward strand.
TGTAGGACTAAATAGCTATTGGTTAGATGTTTTCTTAAAAAATCATTTTCAAGAATGTTTTTCTGCTACAGGTGTTTTCCTGGAGAAGGTCCAGTGGATCTTGGTTGGGTGCATGGCTAACACAGATTGAATAATATTTTGGTAAAATGCATCCCTTAATTGTTCCTATTTCATAATTTTAATTCATTCAACTTTTAGTAAGAATTTAACTGCCACATTATGTGTGGAACATTAAGTGAAAAATGTAAAAAAAATTAATTACTCCTCTCTAATTTGATACAGTTAGGACAATTAACAAATTATGTATTGTAATGCGTATGACTGACATAGAAACTTTTTGTATTATTTAGGCTAAATTAGATTGCCAAGTCCTTTATATAGTAAGTTGCTTTTAATTACAATTTCATGCTTAGAAGACGTCAATATTTTTATAGAAACTTTAAAGTATTATTTCCTTTTCAAATGAGTTTTTTGTTTCTTATAAGGAAAAGATTTCAAAATATTTTAATTTTGCCTACTTCAGTCTTTTAATCTTTTAATAAATTTAAAAAATTAATTTACAGGTCAAATTATTTATCATCTATCTATCTATAGACATATTGGGGGCAAAGTGTGATATTTTGTTACACATATACTTTGTAGAATAACTAAATGAAGATAATCAATATCAGTCACCTCACCTATATATCGGTTTTTGTTTTTGATGGTGAGAATGTTTAAAATTTCACCTTTAGCAATTTTGAAGTACATTATTACTAAGATCACAATGATGTGTAATTGATCAATAAAACTTATTCCTACTGTCTAATTAAAACTTTAGTCTGTTGTCAATTTTTGCAACACTAATTTACTCACGTATGTATGTATATGAATACAAAGCGACAAGTCTCTTTATTGTCCTAGTTGTGTTAAAACAGTATGAATCTGAGTGCAAATTAAGTAGCTAGAGCAAATTTAAATTGATTCAAATATTTGCATAAGGTTCTTACATTTGGGATACTTTATCTTCCCAAAAAATAAAACTTCAAAATGACTTAATAATTTCACAATCATGTTCAAATTGTTATTATTACAGCAATATTTTTACTCCCTATGGGTAGCATACATTCTCTAACAAGTGGATTCTTTAGAAGTTATTTTCTTATATTTTGAACTCACTCCAACAGGCTAGTCAATCTTAGTTCTGGTATTTCTCTCTGGATTTGAGGAATACTTTCATATTTAGACTTTAAAAACTACAGGTAGATAAAAAGTAATAAATACAATGCCCATCCACTTAATTGTCTTCAGTAAAAGTGATGTAATTTCAAAAAAAACAATAGATTACTACATTTATCCTCCTTTTAAACTCATGTAAATCTGGGAAAATATTTTTATATTATGCTGATGTTATAATGTTATAATAAATGGGCTCATTTAATACTATTGATTTGCAACTTGAACTAGTTTTTCTACATTAAAGTTCAGATCTGGATGGTTAGTTTTGCATTCTTCCTGTGAATTACAATTAGAATAATGTGATTAGTTCCTAAAATTTGAAATGTTGTAGTTGATAATAATGTAACAAAATCTAAATTATATTAACTCTGAAATTAACAATAGGCTTGCACTCACTAGTTTATTTGCTATATCTTGTTTTAAAGGAAAATGCAGTTTTCTTCCTACCACAGAAATATCATATTCCTGCAGCACCCATGACACTTGTAAGCATTCAGTGGTCAGATGCCGCTACATATCCTTCAAATGATGTGGGCTGGGGACACTGGAAGGTGTCATCACAGAGCTAGACAGCCTAGTGTCACAGCCACTAATCAGAACAGGGCCAGCAGGCCCAGGCTGGTACACTGAGTCCAGAGGAAGGTAGGGAGCTGATTTTGCATTTTGAAAGTCTACTTTGCTAACACTGTATTCTGGGACATGCTTACAGATAAAGGTGAACTGAAGGCCCCAGAAATTATTTATTGCTTTATATATTTATAAAGCCTGTATGCCCAACTTATTCTTAGAGGAAGTCAAATCCTAATTTTATTATCTCTCTGGGTTTCTGAATTTATATAAATTATATATTTTTTTGAGAAATGCAAAAATAAGTTTCTTCAGGATCATCACTGTATAGTCTGAACCTTGGTGTGCTAGATTTATGGTAGACTATAAGATAGGTTGCTGAGTCCAGTATACTTTAAGGTGCTCTAAAAGTGATAAAAATTAAAACCACGAAATGTTAATCATGAATGCCCACTGGTAGGTAATAATCGCTACCACTCTGAGCTTGTCATTTTCATCTGGACACCCTGAGAAACTTAAATGAATAAACATTTTACACCTTGTCTTAACTTGGATTCCAGTGCTCAAGGTTCCAGTACAAGAGGTCTGGAATTCTGGATCCTGCTATGTCTTGTTATCTCCTGACACCATAAGGCATTCGTTCTCTCTCAGAGATACTAGAAAAGTCAACTTGTGAGATGCCTGTACTTCCTGCTGGCCTCACCCTAACATTAGTAGTGGTACCTCAACTGCTCTAGATAGTATCGTCCATTCTTCAAGACTGCAGTTATCTAGGTCTTGTAGAGACATAATGAAAAAACCCTGTGACTTTTCCACTGAATTGCATAAGGCTGCACAAAGTAGACTTAGGCACCAGCCTGCAGTAGAGTAAGCCATGACAAATTTAAAAGCATCCACTTCCCTAATGTACCACTTTGGTGGTTAAGGCTGCGGTAGCCTAGCATCTGGAATCCTGATGCCTTATCATGAAAAACTGAGAGGATAGTGTTTCTCTTTTCTGAAAGGAGAAAGGAATCTTTCTCTAGGGCTCATTAAAGAGGATTTAAAAATTGGTGCCAATGAAACAGGACTGTCCATGCCTATAGTCTTTTCATCTCAGCAGCATTGTAAAGAGGTTTCATATTTTTTCTCTCCCTCTCTTTTGACATGAAATCCTATTTGCAACACATACATAGACACATTTTTAAATAGCAACACCAGCACTGACAACTCTAACTTCCTCGTGACTGGGAGAACAGATCCAAGGGACCGGGAGATCCCTCCCACTGCAGCTTTCAACTGCACTCACCTTTGAGATGGAAATGCATGGAAAGGTTCATCTCACCACCCAGGAACCTTTTACTCTGCTCTCCCTTGCAAATTGAAAAAGAAAGGCTCTCTGCAAGGTGGAAAAGTTTAAGCCGCCCCAGTAGGGCAGCATTTCCAACTGAGACCTTTGAGTTTTAACCTCCAAAGGAAGTCAGCCTCAACCATCCGGAAAAAGCAAAACAAACAAACAACAACCCAAGTTGAGTGTGTGCTGAACTAGGTCTCCTCTGCCAATGCTCTGGGCACTTCTGCGGGCCCAAGACAGGAAAGAGGAAGGGCAGGGTCTCATTACTGAAACCTCTTCCTTATTAAGCAAGTCTACCTTGAGATTTGGAAGGAGGGCGAGGTCAGAGAGGCTTCCAAAGCTGCACTTCTCAGGTCTCTGGCCTTTGGCCCCACTTGCCTGTCAATTACCGCCCGAGTCTCCAGTCCCAGGCCTGTGGAGAAGCCGGGCTTCTCAGAGCTCCAGGATGCTAGTAGGCCGGCTTCCCACTGACCTTTCCGGGACTCTGAAATCAACTTTTCTCCAGGTCCTCTCAATTGTTCCTGTTTGTTTTCATCCTGTAGGAGCCTCCTGCCCAGCCCAACCTTCTCGCGCTCCTCCTTGCGTCCTCCCCTCCCTCCGGCCTCTGGTCTCCCCCCACCCCACCCGCCCTCCTCTTTGTTTTCTCCTACCTGCTGGCCAGGCTCTGCCTGCAGTGCTGCCTGAAGGGCATCAGGTGGTAGTTCATGGCGTCCAGCAGCAGCTTCTGGCAAACTGGGTCGGTGCGCATGAAATCCACGGACTGGACCCGCTCCACCAGCTCTGGGGCCGGGATGAGGGCGAAGCGGAGGCGCTTCATGAGGTCCGGCGCGTACTGCATGCGGGTCTCGCGGTCGTGCTCCAGCCACAGCACGGACATCTGGAAGAGCGCCAGCTCTGACTCCACGGGGGGCGGCAGCGAGTCCAGCAGGGCGCGCATCTCCTCGAAGTTGAGGAGCAGCACATCCTCCACCAGGTACTTGTTGGCCAGCTTCTTGGTCTCTTCCAGGCCGTGCAGCGCGGCTATCTTACACACCTGCTTGTAGTTCTGCACCGAGATCTGGTCGTTGAGGAACTGCACGCAGAGCTTGGTGACCTGAGGGATGTGCAGGATCTTGCTGACCGACAGCACCTCCTCCACCGTGTCCAGGGAGAGGGTCACGTTGGCCGTGTAGAGGTACTCGAGCACCAGGCGCAGCCCGATGGACGAGCAACCCTGCAGCACCAGGTTGTTGATGGCCCGGGGACTTGTCAGCAGCTTGTCGTCGGGGGAGGAGGAAGGAGTCCCGGGCTCCTCCTGCGGCGGCGGCGGCGGCGGCTGGGTCGACTGCGGCTGCGATGTGGGCTGCTGCTGGTCTTTGGGGGCCCCCAGGCCGTCCTGGCCGCCGACCCCTCCCCCGAGAGGGGGGTGGCTGGAGAAGAGCGATCGGAAGTACTGCGAGCAGGAGGCCAGCACGGCCTTGTGGCAGTGGAACTGCTGGCCCTGAGCCGTCAGGGTCACGTCGCAAAACAGCTGCTTCCTCCACAGCAGGTTGAGGCCGTGCAGCAGGTTGTCGCTGTGGCTGGGGTCGAAGGTGGAGGTCCTGTCCCCGGATCTGGACATGGCGAGCAGGCTCGGCGCACCTGGCTTTAAACCCTCCTCCAACCTGGCAGACGGGTGGGGGATGGGAGGGGAGCAGGGTGGAGAGGGTGGGGTGTGGTCGGTGCAGTCGGGTGGGGAAGGGTGCGAAGGGGAGGGGAGGGCGAAGAACAACAATCAAGGCTCAGCTCGGCCCCCTTCGGCGCTCTGGGGACCCCCGACCCTAGTGGATCCGCAGTCCCAGTCCGGGCTCCGTTCTGCTCCCTGCTCCCTCCTACACCCGGGTCCCTCACTTTCCTAAGATCGCCCGGGCTCGGCTCTCGGAAGCGACGACGGCAAAGTGGCGGCGAAGGCCGAGACACCCCGAGAGCTCCTGTCCATGCCCGGCCAGAGGCTGGGAAAGGCCGGGAGTCGGGGAGTCGGGGCGCCCGGAGAGCGCAGAGGCGACCGTCGGCGCGGTTCTGGCTCCACTCTTTGCAGTCAGCTGTGCGTTTTGTAGTTCGCCCAGTTTTTTTTTTTTTTTTTTCTTTTTGGGGGTTGAGGGGTGCTGGTAGGAAAAGGGGCCAGACAGGTGCGCGGGTGGGGGGGGGCTTCTGCGCTCCTCCAACGCGGGAACCCCTTCGGTTATCCGCGCTGCCCCGAGAAACTCCTAGGCTAGTAGCATGAGGTTGGAGATAAAGCCCTTTCTTCTCCCGAAAGTGCAGCGGAGCGCGGTGAGGACAGCTCAGTGGACTCGCGGAGGCGGGAGCTGTCCTTATCAATTCTAGCTCATTTCCCTCGCCCCGGCTGCCCGCTTCCCTGCTTCGCGAACTCCAGGCTTCCCCGTCTCCACTCAGCGTTGCTAATTTTCCGGAGGCGCCTTTAAACCTGGCGGGTGAACCCTTCTACCCCCACCCCGGTCCCCGTCCACCCGCGTTTGCGGCGCCTGGCGCGCAAGTTCGGACCCCGTCTCCCCCAGGGCGTTGGGGGCGGCGGGGCTACGCGGGCGGGTGCTGCGCCGGAGCCGCGGGCCCGGAGGACTTGGCGCGCCCGGCCCTGCCTCCTGGGCGGCGGGCGCCGTCGCTCGAACTCCCACAACTGCCAGAAGTTCAAGTTAGAAGGCAGAGCTGGGGGAGGGGCGAGTGCCCGACGGGCCCGGCTGGGCAGGGCCGGGTGGTCTTTGCGTCTGGCCACCCTGCGGGCAGCTGGCAGGCGCAGCTCCTCTCCGAGCCCGCGGGTCCAGCTCCCCAGGGTCCCCCACGCTCGGGCACCCCCACACCCGGCCCTGGAACTACTTCTTCGAAGTCTGAGGCGCCCGCATCTAGGAGGAGAAGGAGGGTAGCGGGGAGGCGAGGCGGGATCCCCCCGCTTGTTTCTTAACCTGCGATTGCACCTTGCAGGACAGAGCAGAAGGGACCCTGCCAGCAGCCCGCGGCCCGCGGCCCGCCCGGGAGAGCCGCAGCCGCCTGGCCCAAGGAGCCCGCCGGACCGGCCCCTGCCTCCCTTCCTCTGCGGCTCACTCTACCCTGCTCGCCGCGGGTCCTGGATCGCCGGTTTCCCATTACCGCCGGAACCCGCTCCTCTCCACTCACTTTACCATCCCGTGCCAGGTGGACTCAGGCTCGCTCGCGCTCCCTCCCCTGGCGGCACCCCCACCCTGCCCCCCAAGCTCGGGCCACCGGAAACATCTCGGAGTCTGCCTGGAAGTGGCCCTGGTCCTACCTCTCTCGCGCTCTCCCCGCTTCGTTGTCTCGGCCCCCCCACCCCAGTCTTCCAATTCTCCTTTCTCCTTTGCCTGCCCCCCTTGTTTCTTGCAATAGGAGTTTTATTCTTTAGAAGCCGTTGCCACAGAACTGCCCCCCCCTTTCAAGCACTCCCTCCCCCTCCAACAACCGAAAAGACAACAGAAATACACACAAGGCAGACACAAGGCCAGAAACTTACCTGCTGTCAACCAGCTGCAAAGTCAAGGCTCACTTAAGCTCCCCCCAAAAAATCAATTGTCCTTCCTTTTAAAAGGTTTGCTCTCTCCTTGGGAGGGGGGGAACCACCTTCTGGTTCCCAACTCCAGGCAGTCACTCTTTACAATTTATTTTGTCGTACATCATTTGATCACCATGAATTAGCAACAGCAAGAAATGTAGGAGAGGGAGAAAAGAGAGAAAGAGAGAGGAGAGAGAGAGAGGAGAGGAGAGGGAGAGAGAGAGAGAGAGAGAGAGAGAGAGAGAGCAGAGCTTTCTGCAAGAGAAGAAGAAGAAAAAAATGTACGTGTGACAAATTATGCTACCAAGAAACAACACATCATTATCCTTGGGCCTGGGGCTCAGTGAGTCGTAACGAGAGTAATAGGAAATCCACGGTTGGGGAGAGAAACGGTCGTGCTTGGCCAGTAGAGAGAGACCATACAGGGGGATGGATGCTGGAGAGACTCGCAAAATTATGGCTCAAGGCTATTGTAAAAATTGTCGAGCGTAAATGACTGCGATTTCAAACATCTTTGGAAGAAAGAAGGGGAAAAAGCGAGCCCCCTCCCTCCCGCTCCCTCTCTCTCCCTCTCTCTTCTCTTCTCTCTATAAAGAACCGTCAAGTTTTAGTGCGCATTGCTAATTAGTCAATTTCTCTCTGCCTTCACAGGCTGGCGACTTCGCTGCTGAGCTGAAACTGCTAATTTCTGTGACCAGCTTTTTTCTTAGCTGTGATCTGGATGAATGAGTAGCTGTCTCACAGAGATGACAAAAATAAACTCTAATCCCCCCCAAAATTTCCACTACATCTTTCTCATGCATAGATTTATGATCTTCAAGCGCTCTGTGCAATATGCAAACTTTTTTTGTGTCTGTGTATAAGCTGTTGTTTCCAGATTTCTCTACATTGGTATGCTGCCTTTCCCTCCCACCTCCCTCCCCCACACCCTAGGAAATGCGGAAAGTGTCTGATCTCTGAATGTGCTAAGATGTCACTATCCTGCCTTGATGTTTGGGGCTTGGGGCTACCTGGGAAGACACTGGCCCTTGCTAGGAGGTGAGTGGCTAAGTGTACAAAGCGGGGGTGGGGAGAAGTAGCTGTAGAAGTCAGGACCAAGGAGGACTGTCCTTGGCTTTACTTTTGCCTTCTCTGCATGATTCAAGCTTCATGTTCTTGTTTAGAAATGTGTTTTCCCTTCCATTTTGCCTCATTTAAAAAGAATCACCTTTGAAGTTTTCTTTCAGCTCTTCAACAGAGAAGAATTCAGCAATCACATTTCTTGAAGTTGGAAGATTTTCATATTGTCAGATTTGTATTTCAATTACCAGTCTTGGATTTCCAAGAGCTGGAATCAAATGCCAGGAAACCCAGCTGCAGTTTCACAAATGTAACCTTTCACCTTTGGAGTTCACCTGAAACAGAGAGCAGTTCACATAGTGCTCATACTTGTGACTCTGCTTAGCATGCGAAATGATCCTCTGCGCATTCCTGGGATTTTAGCTGTACCAGAGATTCATGCGCATGTTGGTAGAGGACATGTGCTCCAGACTTAGCTCATGATGTATGACACCCTTACTTTTATAGCCTTGCATTTCAGTTGTCAATGGGGGTTGGAGGTGTTCAAGAAAGGGAAAATAGAAAGCAGGAAAAGAAAGGTACGCCCTTGAATAAAACAAATGCGAGAACAAGCTGGACATGAGTTAAACTGAGTTTTGTTTGCTATTGTATGTATGACTATGATTCATTTTAATTTACATGTGCTTTGATTAGTGAGCTTATTAAAATACACATCAGGTTACCCCCAAAGGCTGTCTTTCTACCTTCCCCTTTGATTTGTGAGAGATGGAAAGACACCTGCTTAAGCGGGGGAGGCTGAAAATTCTGAGATTCAGAAACAGGGATTTTCCCATCTAGAATGATAAATATTATATGCACACGGAATATTTATTTTTAAGTAAGTGAGGAAGGATCATGCTGAGGCATACCCCTCACAAAGGCCCTTTCCTATGGAGGCCCTAGGTTATCAGAGAGTAACATTTCCTTATTCAGATATGGTTGATGTGCATATTTATGGTTAGTACGGAAGAGCCCCAATACATAGAAAACAGTTTGCTGTGTTTTTGTTTAGAGCAGGAGAAAGAAAGAAGAGGTCATTCAGATCTTCTGGTCCTACTATTTGCTTTTCTTTTTACTTTTGTGTTTTGGATTGCCCAGTGAAGTCTTGAACAGCAAGACTATGGCTATAAGGTAATGTGTTTTGGGAACTTGGGATCATTAGCAATTAAAGCTATCAGGTAACAATTTGAAGTGTCACCAAATTCTCACACATGCAAAGTGCTATTTTTACATCATGCCTTTCATGTGGATATTAAAATTAAACTATTAAAATATAGTTTAACTTACCATAGGGTCAAACTATATTTTGTAGGCCTCAAAATACCTTCATTTTTAATTCCCTTTTTTTTTTCTGCTAGAACACTCTAGCCACTAATTACTAGATCACTAGACTACTGCTCCTCACGAATATAAAAGGTGTATTTCCAAAACTTCACTTACCATCATTTTAATACTAATTTAACAAGTAAGAGGAAAGAAAATGGCGCAGGCTTGGGGGCTTGTCATTCTAAAGCAGGTGCAGACAGGAGGCAAATTTGTCTATTTTCTTTTGCATTTTAAAGTTACCCTCCTTGATAATCCTTAACATTTCAGGGAAAGAAACTATAATTATGTTATCTTATAAACAATTAAAAATATTATCGATAACAAAACAACTCCTTCATAATCTGTGCATGAACTAGCACCTACATCATATAAATCTCAGACCTCCAATATATTGCATTGGCTCCCACTGAAATTATTTCAGAAGTCGCAAATGATATGGTACTGTTTACTATAAATCCTGTTAGGCAAGGTTCAATTTGCAGCAATCAGATGCTCGCTACTAAGTGACTGTAAGTATTTGAATTTTACCCTACTTCACTGTTCAACGTACAGAAATTGCATCTGTGTGTTTGATCTGTCCTGCTGAGCACTATCAGCGGCTTGCATCTCTGCCACTATTGTTTTTGAAATGACACGAAGGACGCATCTAGTCAAGAGCACTCAGCAGGATGGATTTCACATGGCAGAAGACAAGCTAGAATTGTCTTAGAGAAAAAAAAAATACAATCATGTAGTCATCTAATTCAAGCAGTCTTCAGACTTTGACAGAATTATCAAAATTACTCATCAGTGAATCTGCATTTAAACTGTGCACTCTGGAAAGATTCTGTAGCTGTCACCACTGAGCGGTCCAGTAGAGCTGCCATGAACACAGAGCAGCCTGGGTGGCCTTCAAGGTGGCAGAGATCCAAGCATATCAATGGTTCCAGTTGCTTCTGACCATCTCCCTGGACTGGATGAACTGAAGGTTATCTCTAGAAGTTATGGCTTAACGTGAATAGGCAGCCATGGGGAAATTTTATTTTCCTCTTGTTTGACTTTTCTGATTCAGATTTGTGAGTTATCACTAAATTATATAAACATCAGAGCCTGGGCTCCCCTATGTTCCTTTTAGTTAGTAAATACTACTTACATGTGCCCTAACCTTTAAGATTATTGTCATTATGGGGTGGATAAAGGGATCATTCCTTTATATAGATGGAATAAAACTGAGTGAAGAGGGACTACACCATTTTGTCCATGTCAGGGAGTAGCGAAACCCAGATACAATTTATAAGTTCTGGTTTTTGTTTTGTTTTGGATCTTGGATAGACAAGACTAGAGACATCACAAAGTTATCAGCACCAAGCTTATCAAAATAATCAAAACCTTAAATAATAATAAAAGATAAAAAAATCATTCTTTTGGCTAACATTGAAAAGCTAATGGTTTGCTATTGTTCCATGGTCAACACCAATTTCTCTTCCTGGAGCTGAGTGTTTCAGTTTCCTAGTTTCCTATGCAGTTCTAACTCTTCTGGGCAGGTTGTTCTGTTAGCTGTTCTTTGGACATGCTCACCTGTACATAACCCCCGCTGTGCTAACTTTGTGTTTCTATGAGAAGGCTTTGTTCTCCATACACCAAAACCTCATCTATATCTTAAGATTAAACTCGCATTTCCATCTACAATGAAACACTGGCAGGTGGCTTTAGACAGGATGGTAACATCTCCACTAAACTGTGGATTTTCTAGTATTTTACTGTTTAAAATGGAAACTATTCCTTAAATGTGAGTGGGCCATATAACTTGCCTAGACCATAGGCCATGCCAGAAGCAACTTTATGCCAACTTTGAGTCTAAACTTAAAGAGGCCTAGTATTTTTCAATTCTGCCCAGTTCAGCTCTTTTGGAACACTGCTGCCAGGTGTCATGCGAAAAAGTCATCTGGACTGGGAAAAGCTAACATGCTACGTGGATCAGACATTCTCCAGATCACCTGGGGACTGAACTCTAATGTCTGAATCAGAGCCAAACTGAGACAGGAGAGCCCATATAGTTCAAATTGCTTACTCATGCAGTCTTTTTTCGTCTTTTTGAGACAAGGTCTCACTATGCAGCTCAGGCTGGCTTTGAGCTCACTTTTGTAGCCCAGGCTGGTCTTGAACTCACACCGATCCTCCTGCCTCAGCCTCCTAAGTGCTGGGATTACAGGCGTGAGCTACCATGCCCGGCTACTCATGCAGTCTTGAGCTAAATAAGAAACAATGGTTTCAAGTCATCAGTTTGGTTTTTTTGGGGGGGGAGGGGCGAGTGGTTTGTACCTTAGTAAAATTAGCTGTAAAAGAAAGTTACTATTGTTATAATCTTACTGATGGGCAAATGCAGTATAGAGAAGTCAGATAGAATTTTTAGAACCGCAGAGCTTTTTAAAAGCTGTGAGATTTAGACAAAGAGCCTAACTCCAGAAAATAGTCATTCTACCACACTCATGATTATTTCCCATTAACTTTCATTCATTCATTCATTCATTCATTCATTCATTCATTCATTCATGTATTAAGTATCTATTACATACAAAAGAGCATGCTAAATATTGAGGGTCCAATAACAAATCAAATACCATTCTTGTCCTCAAAGGGCTAACATTCTAGTAGAGGAGACAGGCAGGTAATGATTATAATGGGTAATTGCTCTAATAAGTGGATACATAAGGAAGTATGGGGCAAAGAGAACAGATCCATTTCTCATCATACTTATTATCTATAATGCTCTTTTGACATTCTTTACTGCTTTGTTAGTTGCTTATTTAGGGAAATCTATTTTGTTATTACAATTTGATTGTAAACTTCTACAGGGTAAAACATTCTGGTTGGCAAAAAATTCCCGTGGTATATATATAGCTCTGTACCTTGTTGGTAGTTATTCAATAAGTTTATCAATGGATGATTGAAAGCTAATTTTTAAATTGATCACAGAAACAGCAGAAAGAATGGGGAATGCATTTCAGAATTGAGACTGTTTTGGGCGTTTGGCCAACATGATGTCACATAATCCCAGATTATACTGAACCATTGTTTTACAATTAAAAAAGCACTGACTATTTTGTGAGATTATTGCTGGTAGTACTTAAAGAAGAGCTTGACAGCATCTTAGTGAGTACTTCTTATGGCAACCACCACCAAGAAAAATCTCTGAAATTTGCAGAGTAGTTCCTTTTATGGAACCAGTTGTGAAATTATTAAAGAAAGATACCACAGCACTGTGAATCTGAGCATAGATTCTGCAAATGCACATCCAAAGTCTGAGTTCTGGTTCTGTAACTTTCCATTTGTGTAACCTCAGCAAGTGACCTCTGCCTGTCTACCCACTTTCCTCTTATGAGAAGGGGATAGTTGCAGCATCTATTTCCAAGGATCTTTTGTTATTAAATTTCTATAAATGTGTACAAAGTGCTTAGAACCATGTCGGAGGGAATGTTATCTGAATGACTGCTAGTAAATATAAACAGGTACTGCTACAGAATTTTAGCTTTCCCTTTTTTATTTTCTAAAGATTACGCTAAAAGCATAATATTTACCTAGCAATAATTAGGTAAATAAAATTATAAAATCTATTTCCTTTGGGGTTGCAGTATTTTTTTTTTTTTTTTTTTTTTTTTTTTTTTTTTTTTTTTTTTTTTTTTTTTTTTTTTTTTTTTTTTTTGTCTTTTTGAGACAGGCTCTCGCTATGCAGCTCAGGCTGGCCTTGAGCTCACTTTTGTAGCCCAGGCTGGTCTGGAACTCACACCAGTCCTCCTGCCTCAGCCTCCTAAGTGCTGGGGTTACAGGTGTGTGCCACCACGCCCAGCCCCTCTGGGGTTCTTTTTTTTTTTTTTTTGGCCTGCTAAACCTGCCGTGGGGGTCAGGCTGGTACAGCACGTGGTGCTGGGAATTGAACGGCAGTACCTGTGGTTGCCCAAGCTTTCCTAAACAGGCACTTTAGATGGCTGAACCATCTCACTGGCATTAATTTATGATGATGTTAAAAGGCAACTAATTCCTTAAACAAATGTACCACTATCATGATTCTGCTTTTTAAATTTCATAAATTTCATTTAGTTGACCTATAATTTTGAAGGCAGTCATCTTTTTTACCTTTTAGATTTTTGTCAGTTTGTCCTCTGATAATGATTTAGATGAAAGATGGTTCCGTACTTTGGCTTTTGTCGCTGACATTCCTTGGGAATCTCTAGCTTTTCCTTTAGCTACTGTATAGGGGTAAAATGAAAAGAAGTGACTAGAATAAACGTCCTGAAGTACAACTGAGAACTTTCCTAGTGATTTGTGGAATATGTAGAAGGTTTAGGTAGTAGAGGAAAGAAAAATGTGTTCTGCTTCTCTTCAAAATGCCCGATGGTGAACCCCTATAATTCCAATACTCAGAAGGCTGAGGCAGGAGGAGCATTGAGAGTTCCAGGTCAGCCTGTGCTACAAAATGTGTTCAAGGATAGCCTGAACTACTTAGTGAGACCTTGTCTCAAAGAAAAAAAAAAAAAAAAGCTCAAGAGCATGGGGACTGGTTATTTACCTAATTGTCTTTGTGGAAGTAATTCAACAGCTATAACACAAAAATTGAAAAATTTGAATGTATTGACAAACATTACATTAGGTATATTCAGAAATTGTTTTATATACATCAAAATAAAATTGAAGTTAATAGATGACTTGTTCTAGTCTAGAAATGTCATATTCTGAATGCTTGTTACAGAAAGTGATGAAACGCTTTCCCTCTAAGCAAGACAATGCATTTTTATCCAATGAATGTTCATCTATGTTTACAAATTATTCTAAATACCTTTCTGCCTGCAATTGTTTCATTTATTTATAGCAACAGTTTTTCTTTCTCTTGCTGCTTCTTAAAAATGAAGATCAGGGCTGGAGCAACAGCTCAGTGGCACAGTGCCTGTCTGGCAAGCACAAGGACTTGTGTTTGATTCCTCTGGTGGGTGGGGGC
>PVJA010006102.1:0-75194 GCA_004027025.1 Myocastor coypus
CATGCAGGCACTATGCTGCTGAGCTGCATCCCCAGCCCGGGGAGGTGACTTATAAAAGTCAACTGTATTATTGTAGTTATACCAATTACTAAAAACTTGGTACATCTACAAGTCTGATCTTTTGACTTTAGTTTGGGGTGTTTTTTTTGGGGGGGGGAGTGTCTACATGGTGTTCATGGTCTCACTACTAGATCAGCCTCATTGGGAAGCCTCTCACGAGCTAGAACTACAGGTGTGCACCACCATAAACAGTCTCTATAGCCATACCAGCACACTCTGGGATTTTGGCTGGCCCAGTTTTTTTTTTTTTTTTCCTCTTTATACTGAAAATTTAAATTTGTTTCACTACAGTTTTAAGACAATCATCAGAAATTTTATTTAATTGAGGCTTGGAGTATGACAATTAGGTTGTTGAAGAGAATTAGTATCTTCATAGTCAAGATTCAGTCAACATAGAAATATCACCTAGTTTATTAGAAGAGAAAGTTTAATGCTTACTTATATAAGGTAGATAGAATACTAAATGAAGAAACAAATTTGGTATCAGAATTTTCCTTTTAGCCGATTTGCTCTCTGACGTGCTGAAAATAACTTTTAGGTTGGCAGGTAGGGCGCGCTGAGAGCCGCTCTGCTCTGTGTGCAAGTTAACTTAGGAAATTCCATCGAAGAGTTCCAATAGCACGCCATGGCTGGGCTGAATGAACGTGAGGCGTGTGAGTGCACTCGACCTTCTCCACAGCTGCACTCATGCAGAAGCAGCATCTACTCTTCTCCTTTCCAAAATTCAAACATTGAAATTCAGTCTGCGATGAAATGACACTGAAAGAAAGGCCTTAAACATTATTAGGTCAAAGAATTGTACCTTTGTTAATGAGATTAGTGCCCTTAGAAGAGATCAAAGAGACAGCTCATTCTCTCCTTCCTATGAGGAAATTTGAGATGTCAGCATCCAACTTTGAAAAAGACCCAATAGACTTCAGTGAGGGCACTACTCTGATCTTAAAATTCCATCTTCCAGAGGTGTGAAAAGTAAATTATCTTTTCTTTCTTTCTTTTCTTTTTTTTAAGTGGCCTCTTGTTATGGAAATATATGAGGATTTCATAAGAGATTTGGGAGAACAACTGTTCCTGGAGCTTATCATTTCTCAATTCTTAGGAATCATGCTAACTTCAAAATAAAATAAAACATATTTATTTCTATTCAGAGAATGGAAATCACATTATTCGCTGGATATAACAAATAATACAAAATTCAAAACTTTATATATAAGTTCAAAAATGAAATAACTAAATTTAGTTTGAATGACATTATGAAAAAATCTTTAAAACTGAAAAAAATTATAGAATTATCATTTGTTTGCCTGAACAATACCTCCTATGTACAATAGATTTGAACAAACAATGTAGAGAAATTTAAATGAGTAAGATATTTATGTAAAAAAATAGAATTTCATTTAATGTGTTTAAATTTTGTCTGTCTTCAAACAAATAAAGCTAAAGCAAGAACTTGCATTCATATCAATACACACAGACTCTGCCAACCTAATCACTTATAATGTTAACAATTGGTGTTGCTATAAAAATCATTTTTGACGGATTCATGGTGTACTATATTTAATTCAAAGTCCACACTATATTTTGTATTGTAATTTTAATATATCATACTGTAAATAGGTCCAAATATTTCTAAAAACTGGATAATCGAATATTTGGCCATTCTCAGAAGACTAGAATAACTTAAAAAGTGACAATGATCTCAGAGTGTTTTATTAATGGTTTTCTCAGAGAGGGATGATTAGCAATTTCGTGAATACTTCATTTTCTACTTTTCTAATGGATAGGGTTGTTGTTTATCAGTGAGGCTGTTCAATACTTTACATAATGGAAGGCTCTATGTTTGCCTAATTTTGTTAAAGAGAAAATAAAATAAGCAAAATTTCCAAATAGCTGAGTTAATATTTTAATCCCTAGTGGTTGCCCTTATATTTTAAAAAAGAAGCAGATATAAATTATGTTACTTTCCTATGATTGTGAAATATAAAACCTGAACATAATTTAAACCTCACTTTTTTTGGTCAAAGGGATCACTATAGTCCTCAAAGTTTGGCCATTGCTGTAGATATTATGCAGAAGTCAATGTCAGTGATATTACTCATCACTCAAAAGACATTCTGATTGCATCTGTTATTCTTAGAAAACAACCTTGATAGCTGCCTAACCTCAGGTCACTTGCTGCTAATTACATAATTGATTATTCAGTAAACATACCATTTATAGAGTGACTACAGTGTGTCAATTACTGCTCAATGCATTAGGGCTTCGAATATCTTTAATCTCTGACCTCAAGAAGCTTTCTTTCAGAGCAAAATGAAAAGCTTATGCCAACAACCTTGACCAGCCAGGCTAATGATTTTGCTAGGTGAGTTATTCAAGCCCTATTACAAAGGAGAAATTGAAGCGCTGAAATGTTAATAATTTAACCTATGCCAAACACTAATAAAGAGAAGAGCCCTATCAAAATGTAAGTCCCTCTGATTAGAATATCTGTATTCTTTCTGTGTTTAGCTCTCTTTATTATATTTGTTTATTTATTTATTTGTATATATTATTGCTGACTCAGCCTGCCCTGGGGGTGCAGCATGTAGTGCCAGGGATTGAACTCTGGTCTCTGTGGTTGCCTAAGCTTTTCTAAGCAGGAGCTTAGACAGTGATGTTAAGCTCAAGTATATATGTTATAGCGCAGTAGTTCTCAACCTTTCTAATGCCGTGACCCTGCAATACAGTTCCTCATGTTGTGGTGACCCCAAACCAAGAAATAATTTTGGTGGCTACTTCAAAACTGCAATTTTGCTACAGTTATGATACAGAATGGCTTTAGGCTACTCCTGTGTTTTGTTCATTCCACTCTCGCCAGGGTCACGACCCACAGGTTGAGAACTACTGTTATAGAGTAATAATATCACTAAGCTTCTTTCCTGGATGGTTAAAAAGGTAAGCTTACAGACCAAAAATTAGAGCAAAAGAAGGACTACAGGAACAGCCAATATTCTGGCCCTAGCCCTTCAAGGTCAGTGAGGATTCAGGACATAAGAACCTGTGCTATAACATCCTATAACTCAATGTTGTCCCAAATTTTCTGTTCAAGGAAATTATTGGGCCACAGAGGAGAGGGATCAAGGTTGTATAGTGTGCCTAAGGAGAGTCTCCTAGAGATAAAACATTCTCTCAGCCTTTCACAGAAAGCAAAGTCATCAAGCAGTGTCCAGGACTATTTCTTTACACTATTTCAGATTTTTTTTTCTGGGGGGGGGGGGCGGTTAGAGGGTTACTAGGACTAGAACTCAGCAACTTGTGCTTGCCAGGCAGACACAATATCACTGAGACGTACTTCTAGAAACTTTAGATAAATTTTAATTTTAATTATGTCTATCATTGTCTCATCCCAATTGTATAAATTAGCCCAATAAATGAATAAAGGGAATTTCCTGACAAATAAGAAGAAAACACTTCTGTTTGACAAACACCACGTCTAATGATGCAAAGACCTTCACGTTGTCTATATAGATTTAGGCTTCCACATTTTTTTTTCGTCAAATGAATGAATGCACAACAACAAAATAGAGTTATATATCTAAATTAATCTACAATGAAGCATAAGTTAATCACATATTCCCTATTAATTACTCAGAACCTGTGCAGCTTCTAGATGTTATCTTCATATATAAGAAGCATAATACATATAGTGACCTCTCAAGATGGGGCATGAGACTCAGCTGCAAGAATCTCTTGATGTGGCAAGTTTTGTGTAGCTGGATCTGTGTTGGATGTTCTTTGACAAGAGTGTTTGCATTTGATGATTACATTTTCAAAAATGTCTTTACCTGAGGACTTCTAGATTCACATCACATATATCACTGTTTTCTTACCTTTTCCAGAACGATGATTTTAACCATAAAATTTTGAAAAGCATAGGGAAATCTCTACATTTGATTTTCAAATGGTTTTATGATGATAGTCACATACAAGATAACAGTCACAATGTCCTGAGATTTTCAGAGAACTTTCAGAAGTCTTTATATTTAATGACTTTTCAAGCATTTCTAAATACTTCAGTAGGAATAGTGTTGTACACTTACTAATTCAGAGTTGACTCTCTAATAAAAATGCATAAGCACTTTAGTACACTTGATATATTTCCTATACGATTATCATAAGTGAAAATTGCATTATTCAGTATGATCCTTGGAGTTATGTTCTCTAAGAAATAAACATTAGAAAGATTGGAAGCTAACACTGTTTATTTCTCTATTTGCAGAAAGGCTGAACATACGAAAATGTAGGAAATTTATCCCTTTTATTATTACATTAATGTAAAACATTTGAATATTTGGTATTCTCAATAGCATTACATATATAGATTTTTTTAAAAAATTGTCCTTCTGTGTACTAGTATGGAATAGTGGCATTGATCATATATTCTTTGTCAGGAAAAATTTATAGCTCTATGAAAACTTCCTGTGTCAGGTGGCTGTGTGGTTTTTTCTTCATTTCTAAGAAGTAGTAGCTGTCTTAGTTACTCTTTTTACTCATTGCTGGGACAAACACCTGACACTCAAAATGAAGGAAGGAAAAGTTTATTAGCTCACAGTTCAGGGAGGTTTCAGTCCATATTTGGCTGGCCCAAGGCTGAGTGGAACAGAGCAGAGAGCATCCAGGTCATGGCGGTGGAACAGCAACAATATGGTGGCAGAGGCAGCCAACCAAACAGGACAGCAGAGCAACAGTGCTAGTCTGTCTGTATGTCTCTCTTTATATTACATTCAGGCTCTCAGTCTCAGCCTACCCGCCTTAGGCCACACCCATAGTCTCAGCAATACTTAAAACACATAATCTCAGGGATCACGGATAAAATCTTAAACTCTAGATCAGTACTAAATCACATAGTACCAGTGACTCATGCATGAGTCAAGTCTCAATCTATAGAAGTCCATGCCTCATAACTTCATGATGAGGGGGACAACTAGACATAAACCATAACAGTAGCTGTTGAACACTGAACTCAGAATTTAAAAGTATGGGAAGTAGTTTAAAATCAGCTGCTATTTATCAGTTAACCCTTAAAAATTTCGCAACATTTTTATGATGCTCATGTATCTATCTATAAAATGAGCAAGGAATAGTTGGTCCAGTTTCTTTTCTATGACTGAAACGTCAGAAGCAATTGATAGTGATATATGAAGATACTTTAAACTTATGAAACTATGAGCAAAAATAAAATGCAATTACTTGGAAAGCACAGAATATACTTTGAAAAATGGTTTGATTTTTGGTTACAGATATTATATGTTATAAACATGTAGTCAACAAAAATATATGTCTGATATTATCTCTCAGTTCCCCCATTTTTTCTTATTATTAGCTCAATTATAAAGTTTCTAGTGTATTGATGAGTTCAAGTACTTTCTAAACTTCTTAATATATAGAATGCTGAGCTGAGTGTGGTGGTGCATGCCTGTAATGCCAGCATTTGGGAGGCTGAGACAGGAGGATCGATGTGAGCTCAAAACCAGTCTGGACTACAAAAGGCCAGCCTGAACTGCATAACAAGAACCTGTCTCAAAGAAACAATAGTTTGTCTCTCTGTTTCTGTCTCTCTCTGTCTCTCTGTCTCTGTCTCTCTCTCTCATGTTGAAAGTCATGCTTCTGACACTAGCTACATATGACCACTTGGAGGAGCTGGTTGTAGCTATTCCTAGGTGCAAGAATGGGATTTGAGTCAGGTTTATTTACTTATCTTTCTCAGGCAATTAGAATAATAAATAGCTTTTACAATCTTTTAATGAATACTGATGAATGAATGAAAAATTTCTTACACCATCATATGGAAAGGATCTGAATGGAATTAGAAAAAAATATAATTTACTCATAAAAAAAATTTCTGGAAACTACATCTCTATTTTGCCAGTATTTCCTTCCTCATAACATAAGCTGCTACATCCTGTATTTGCAAGTTATGCCAACAGTGGACCTCACTGGCATAAAACTAATCTGTGCACAGATAGCTTTCATACATTGAGGTTTAAGTTGCACCTAGGGAAAACCAAGACATCAAAGAACGCATGAGTTTCCCTGTAGTGCTTTATCCATTGAAAGATCTTATATTTACTTGTTCTATTATATTATAGACATTATATGTTTATAGGGGAAAATTCTAATAATACAAGCAGAAAAATTCATGTAATATGAGTACATAATGGAAAATGTCTCCCTTTAATACTTTCAGTGTTTCCATTATTTTCCCAGAAATATCTAGCTAAAAGGGGTCTGTATATTATTGCAGATCTAACTCTGAATATCAAAGTATTATTGTAAACCTTACTTTCCTGCAACAATTTTTCTTCCAATACATATTTGTTGTTATTTATATCAGCTTATTTAACTGTGTTTTTAATGCTCATCACATCTTACAAACTTATTTAACAGATAATTTCTTGACCATTTATGTTTTTTTAAATTTTCCATTGTCACAAAAATTTAGATAAATATCTATATCATTTTTATCCTAAAATATGAACAGATCTGTTGGATTCAGTCCTAAAAATGAATTGAGTTTAAAATTTTGTGATTTTTCACTTGGCTATTTATGTTGTTATGGTTTGTGTCTAGTTGTACCCCTAATGCCTCATATAGTCATGGAGGAGGGACTTCTAGAGTATGAGACTAACTCATGGGCCACTGGTATTATAGTTTTTAGTGCTGTTGGGATTATGGGAGTGAATGCTATACCCAGCATTGGGCAGAGAGCCTGAATACAATAAAAGAGAGACAACAAAGAGACAGACTCTCTGTTGCCAATATTGCTGTTACTCCTCCCTTTTGCTCTTGGTCTTTGTCCCTGCCATGAGAGGTTTCCCTGTGTCATGTGCCACTCTGCCTTGGAGCCAGCTGAGTATGGACTGAAACCTACAGTAATTGTGAGCAAAATAAACCTTTCCTCCCTTCGTTTTGGGTGTCAGGAATTTGTCTCAGCAATGATAGAAGAGTAACTGAGACATATGTACAAATATTCTTGTAAGTAGGTTTTATTATATGGGCCCATGTACTGTACTTTGACACCATCATAACGTATAATCAACCTTCTGCCCTATGAAACTATGTTAGCTGAACAAATATCTTATATTTAAATTAATTTTATTATATTGTTATATGCTAAACTTCATTTCATAAACATAAAATCTTTTTTACATATTTTATCTAATTTTGTATAACATTTTAATATCCTTTTCTTTTTTCTATAGGAATTAAACTTACTTTTAATTATTATAGACTAAAAATTAAACCTTTTGATGTTGAATATCTGAGCTCATATTAAGTGTGTTACCAGCTTTTCCTTTGGATAGCAATACTTTCTAAACAAAATTGTTTAGTACCAATTTGTCTGTATTTTACATCATGACTATTTAATTCTGAATTGTCCTTAGGAAAGAGCTGCTTATTTTAGTAGTAAGGAAAAACTTTGATTTTATTTCTAATAATTTCAGCATTTGATATTTTTAATTCATTATTTTTAAACTTGGATTTTGTTTAAGATGTAATGTAGACTATAAATTTTATTGCTATTATTGTCTTTTGGTGAATAGCAAGTCATCTTACTTCCATTTATTCAAAGGGAATCTTTTTCATAATAGAGATTTCACAGTCTTTAATGTATTGAATTCCTCGAGGATATCTATTTCTGAGTTCTTTCATCTAGATGAACATTAATTTGTTAATATACTTAAATACCTACTTGATGGGTTCTAAATCTGTATCTCTTTTATATTATCTTGCAAGATAGTTTTTATTCACTAATTGCCTCTTAAAATTTTTCCTAGCTATACTTGATTGATTTTTATTGTACACAAGCCCTATTGTTCGGGCTTGTTTGATTACAAATAAAAATTACTTTTATTGCTGCTGCATTAAAACTATGACTTACCCAAAGCTGACAGCTTTATGTTAGAAAGTCAAAGCAAACACACAACTTCATCTTTCAGAATTATTTTATTTTTTATAATATTATTATTTTAATGTATTTTGTACAGTGACTACTGGGTCTTACACACAGATCAGACTTGTAGTGATTCTTCCTGCTTTTCACTCTCGCAAGTGCTGTGACAACAGACACGTGCCACCACACACAATCTCAATCCATGTCTCAGCATGCCCTGGGACATATTGAACCCTGGACCCTGCATCTGCCTAAGCAGTTAAGGATTTTTATAAATCTCCAATTGCAATATTGTTTAGAGCTTCTACATTTCCATTTAGCTTTTTTGTTAAAAAAAAGAAAGAAAGAAAGAAAGAAAGAAAGAAATCATTGTAATTTTACTATTAAAGATTGCCCTTTCACTTCCAGTATATCTCTCTACAGATTCATAAAAGAACTGTGTATGTATCTGTATATATTCATCTGTTTAATGTAGTAGTTTACTCTCCCTATTTTTTAAAAAACCTTAACTATTTTCAAGGGTACTCATTGTTGTGAAACATATCTATTCATTTTGCAACTTTGAAATTCTATACCTACACTATACCAAGGCTTTCTCCTCTGTCCCTGGCTTCTAGCAACCAACTTGCTAATTTCTACTCTGATGAATTTGACTTACTTTAGAGGCTTCACATAACTGTCATCATCCCTCATTTGTCATTTTCCCAGTCACTTAGTTCATATAGATTGTCTTTAATGGTCATTTGTGCTATAGAGCAGGAGACAAGATTTTCTTACTTTTTTAGGATTTAAAAAAAGAAATGAAAGAATATAAAGTTATAATGAAAAAAAGCTATATTAATACAACATTTCACTAGACAATAATAAAATTCGACAATGGTTGCTGTATCATGTGATATTATCTTCAAATTAGTTGTTTAGGTCACAAGCTATAAAGATGCAAAATTGGTTATAAAAACAAAATAGAATAAGTAAAGGTTGCAAGAAGTTAAATATTTACGGACCAGTGAGATAGCTCAGTGGCCTAAAGTGCCTGCTTAGACAATTTTAGGCAAAGCTCATGGACATCAGTTTCATCCCTGGCACCACATGCTGCACCAGAAAAAATGAATAAATAAAAATTAATAGTTATTTTTTTAAAAAGAACAAAAGACAAAAAAAAAACCCATTAACTCCTCCTTTCAAAAGGCCAGCATAAATTAACAATATAATAATAACAAATAATTTAGTAATCTAAATTATCCTGAATGTGTATTTTAAAAGATCTTTTTCCCTTATTTCTGTTATCCTTTTCTTCATCCTATTCTTTCCTTCCCATTGAACAGATTCTTTTACTTTCACAGGATCTATTGTAGCTTTCAGATTTTATTTACTCTTTCAAACTCTCACACTAGCAAGACTATACAATGTTTGCACATGTGGGTCTGATTTATTTCATTTATCAATGCAAACTCTAGTTACATCCATTTCTCTAAAAAAGGCTCAAATTTATTTTTTATAGCTGACTAATACTTGATTGTGTAAAAATACCATCTATTTTATCCATTTATCAGTTGATGGGCATTTGGGTTATTTCCAAGATTTACCTATGGCAAATTGTGCTGCCGTAAAGATGAGTGCACATGGATTGCGGTGGTCTGATGATTTCAGTTTCTTTAGGAAAAAACTTAGAAGCACAATAGCTAGGTTAAGTGAGCCCTGAAATCCTAACTTTTGGTTGTACCATCATGCACATAAACCAACAGTGGACAAAGATTTCTTTCACCCCACAGCCTCTCCAGCATTTCTATTGGCTTTTTTCTGTCATGTTGATCGTGTACATAGGATACCTACACTTCACCTTTGCTTAGTTACTTCCTCTGCTTCTTTTTTGCTGTTCTTAAAGTTGTGGTCCTTTATGTTTCTTTCTGAATATTTGTCAGTATACTTTTTAGCATTAGTTTGGTTTTAGTTAATTTCTTCAGTTGTTCTTTGTCATGGAAGGATTGTATGTCTCCATTAAATTTCATAGATAGATTTGCAGGGTAAATCAATCTGAGTTGGTAGTTCTTTCCTTTTAGGAACTGAAATATCTCACTCCAAGCTCTCTTTGATTTCACGGTCTGATCTGAGAAATCTGCCATGCTTTTAACATATTTTCCATCATTGGCGATGTTTCCTCCTTCCTAACAGAGCTTAATATTCTGTCCTTTTCCTCAGTTTCTGGGAACTTGATTATTACTTTTCCTAGTAAAAAAATTATTTTATTGTTGCTGATCGGATTTCTATCTGTCTCACTTAACTATATGTAAGATTATTTTCCCATGCTTGGAAAAATTTCTCCTACTACTTCAACAAACAATCTTTTAATAGTATTTGTGTTAACTCCAGCTTTTTCATTTTGCCTAGTTATGTTATTTTTCTTTGCATCATCTTGCAGGTATTGTTATTGCCTGGATCCTTTTTATTATGGAGAGATCTTCTTTTCGTGTTCCTTAGTTGAAATATTATCTTCAAAGTCTGCAATGATATCTTCATTATTATGCAAGTAAGTTTACCAGCTTTCAATGGAATTCTTCATATCTGGATATCATTTAAATCTGTTTCATCATTCTGTGTTTGTCTTTTATTGTTTATACAATGTTTCCATCATTTTGCTATATATATTCTATTTTTTAAATTTATGTCTTTCTTAAACATATTAAGCAATTTTATCATTATTTCTGCCATTTCTTTTTTACATGAGAGATTATTTCTGATATGGTTTTCTCCATATTCTAATGGAGTTATTACTATTTCTTTTTACTTCAGTTGCTACCATCTACAAATTTCAGGCATGTGACTTCTAATTTTTTTCATGAGGTTGTACCTTAGACTTCTTTTTGGTGGCATAGAGGTCTGTGATTGTCTTTTCTTCCTCCTTTATGTCATGTTTGAAGTTCTCAATTTTTCCCCTGACTGTCCAGCAATGGTAGGGTGGTGGTGTGCAGGCGAGCAATGCTCTCAAGAGGGTGGTACGATAGGGTAGTCTCAGCAAAACCTCTGCTATGTGGGATTTCATCTGGCTTTGACTTCAGTAAAGGAAGGGAAGGCTATAGCACAAGTAGGATGCAATGCTGTTGAGGACAACCTGAAGTTGATCAAGGTTGTGTTGATTCTGGGTCAGCACAAACACAGGGAAGAGCGCACCAAGGCTCCAGTGGATCTCTATGCCAGTGTTCTGAGAACCTAGTTTCAGGTCACCTTGGAAGTCTCCCTGGGTTATGACAGGTGGTTTGGTCTCAGCTGAGTTCCATTGAAGGTATGGTGTTGAGGCAAGACTCACCAGGTGTCCTCTGCAGTCCTCTGGGTGAGGCTAGGCAGCTTTGGCTTGGCGAAGCTCTGGCATACATAAGGTAGTGGGGCAAGTACCACCATGTCCTCCTGGAAGTGTTCTTTATGAGGGTGGGCATCCAGAACTCAGAGGAGCTCAGGCCAGGGTGAAGTACTGGTGATAAAAGGTTTTCCAGGTCCCTTGGCCATATTCCAGGTGAGGATGAGCAGCACAGACTCAGATTTATTTCAGCAAGTGTCCTATCTTTTAAAGGTTTAATCATATTCTGTTGTATGAAGATACTGTGTTGTGTCTATTTATTTGTCTAGGGAGAACAGAATTGGTTTTCTTTAAGTTTTTGTGAATGTAGGTATGCGAAGCTTTGGCAGATCTTATTCTCAATTCTATTCTTCACACAAATTCAAGAATAGTAATGTTATCATTAGTGCTTTTACAAAACTCTGTCTTATTTCCAACAATGGTTACATTATTTTAGAATTCCACCAACAGGGCACAATGACTTTAATTTCTTTATACCATTGACAATAGTTTCTTCCTTTTTCATCCTTTTAAAAGTTGTTATCTTATCTGTGTAATAATGTTGTGAGGTGACGTGACATTATAGGTTTGATTTGTATTTCTCTGATAAATAGTAAGGTTGAGTATGTTTTCATATACTTGTTATTTATCTTTCACAAATGTTTAACCAAGTCACTTGGGTTTTTTATTGTACTATTTTCATTTTTGAATTGCAGAATTTCTTTATGTATTTTGGATGTTAATTTCTTATCAGGTATACAGTTTTATAACACTTTCTCACTTTTATTCTATGATTTACAGTATTATTTTGTTGCTTGTATTCACTGATGCAGACATTTTTAATTTTTACATAATTGCATTTGTCTAGGCATGCTTTTATTGAATACATTGTGTTAAATCCAAGAACTAATCAACAAGTCTAATATCCTGAAGCTTTTTACTATCTTCTCTTTGAAGTGATTTATCGATTTTTTGTCTAATTTTTTTTTTTTGCTGTGACTTTCTTTTTTTCCTCTCTGTACTCTTTTTATGTATTTTTCATTTTTATTACTTTTAATAAGCAATAATGTATAACAGTGTGACAGTTTCACTGTTACATTAGTAGTACATTTCAATAGTTGATACAATGCATATTGTTGTCCTACTAGATATACAGAGCACAGAGTGTAGACATTATAATTTTTCAAATCATTATTGGTACAATCAATTTTCTTCTCATTGAACTAAGAGAAAGTAGTTGTACACATAATCCTTTTTGTCTAAATTTTAATCCTTTCTTTCATTTTGAGTTATATTTTGCAAATCATAAAGACAAGGATCTAATTTCATTCCTTTATATGTAGTTATAGTTCTCTTAATTCTATTGTTGAGATTCTACTTTTTGATACAGAACACTTGACCCCTTGTTGAATAGCATTTTGCTGAAATTTCAAAGGCTTACTTTTTCCTCTCTATTCAGTACAATTGAATAAGTACAATACATTGGTTACATTAATGTATATCAGTACAATATTATTTTATTTTTATTAGTTTTAAATAAATATTTTATTGCATTTAATAAGAAATAACAATAATAATAACATTAGTAGTGCATTTCCAGTACTTGATACAGTGCATATTGTTTTCCTTCTTGTAGTTATACAGTGCACAGGGTGTAAATGTGATAATTTTTCTAGTCATTATTGATACAAAAGTAATTTCTTCTCATTGAACTCAGAGAAAGTAGTTATATACATAGTCCAGTGTTTCATAATCGTAGTGGGTTATTGACAAAACTGGCAGTGATGGAAGATGTTAATTTAAGCCTTTTACAGTTCAACATACTAATCCAGCTATACATTTTATGCCTGGTGGTTAAATTTTTCTGCTGGGTGGTTAAGGGCAAGTTAAAACAAGACCTGTATAACAAAAGTTATCTAATATTCTTAAGTGGTTTTTTTTTTTTTTTTTTTTTTCCTTCTTTGATAGCCAGAATGATTTCAGCTGTTTGCATCTAAAGACCTGGACAGATATACTGATTGGTACTTGAAGTGGTTGCTAGCAACAGATGTTTAAAGGGATGGAGATGGCCAGTTACCTGAAGGCACAGATTTAGGTTTAAAGGCAAGGAAATGATTATTTAATCATTTTTAAAAGATGGAGTTCTGATAGATCATGACAGTGATGGAACAATGACCTAAATTATTACCTGGTCTATCTTCTTAAGGTTTTGTTGGACTTTATGAAAGAGGAGCCTGGGAAATGCAAGTATTGGGAGCTGAACTTGATATTTGCTGCTTCTTACTCTACTGGGAATTTTATTTGGTTTGGTTTGGTGGTACTAGGGACTATGCCAGCACCAAACATTTGTCTTCATATATGCTAGACAAATGCTGAATCATTTAACAACACCATCTAGCCCTTTCGTTTGAAGTTTATTTTTTTTATAATTTTGATATATTTTTATTGGAGTAATAAATTATCATGAAAATATCTTTTGTGTACAAAGAATTAATTATCCAACATGACCAACATGTTTTATATTGTAAGATTGCCAAGGTAGCTATACTCAAGACACTGACACATTGGAAAATTTGGATTTTTTCAAGTTATTATAAAATATTTTTCTTTTTTTAAAACCTTATTTATTTATGTTATGGCCAGCTCAGCCTGTACTGGGGTGGGGCTGGCAGAGCATATGGTGCTGGGGATCAAACTACAGTCCCTTTGATGGCCTAAGCTTGCCTAAGCAAGCACTTTAGACCACTGAGCTATCTTACCAGACCCTGAGCTATCTTGCTGGTGTTCATTATCTTTTTTTTTTCAGATTTCTTCACTTTTATTTGCTAATATTTTCTTTTTGATTTTATTTATTCTTTGATGTTCTTGCACTACCAAGAAAATATGTGTGGACATGTGCATCTGATTTACTTCACCGAGTATAGTCTTGAATTGTAACTATTCACTATAAAATTCCCAAATTCATGTTTTTTAATAGCTGCACAATTTTCAGTTATGCAAAAATACCACATCTTCTTTATCCATTCTTCAGTTGTAGGGTATTCAAATTGTTTCTAAAACTTTAGCTATGATCAATTGTACAGCTATAAACATATATATATATATATATATATATATATATATATATATATATATACCTGTGAGATATATATATAGTGATTTGTATATGTTTATATACAGTGATGTATATACAGTGATATATATATATATATATATGTATATATACAGTGATATCTATCTAGATAGATAGATATCATTGTTGTATGATGATTTTAGTTTACTTGGAGAAATACCTATGAGGGGAATAGCTGGACTGAATAGGAATCCAAAACCTAGTCTTTTTTTGTCTTTTTGAGACAGGGTCTCGCTGTACAGTTCAGGCTGGCCTTGAGCTCAGTTTTGTAGCCCAGGCTGGTCTCGAACTCTCACCGATCCTCCTCCCTCAGCCTCCCAAGTGCTGGGATTACAGGCATGCGCCACCATGCCCGGTTTGCAAAACCTAGTCTTTTGAGAAACATCCAAACTGATTTCCATTTCCATAGTGGTTGTACCACTCTACACCTCCACCAGCAATGGAGAATTCCTTTTTCCACACAATCCCTCCAGTATAGGTTATTTCTTGGCTTCTTCATGATATTTTCTTTCTTGAGTGAGAGGGAATCTCAGTGTTTTAATTTGCATTTTGTGAATGGCAAATGATATTGAACATTTTTAAAAGTATATTTATTTCCCATTTTTATTTCTTCAGCTGAGAAGGGTATATTTATTTCACATGTCCATTATTTAATTGGGTCTTTCAATTTTAATTCTTTATAATATTATAAATAGAAGGAAGACAGTTGGTTATATTTTTTCTAATGTATGGTTTTTCTTTTTACTCTGTCGATGGTTTCCTTTTATGTGCATAAACTTTTCAAAAAGATGAGAAACCCAGTTTTTGATTCTTTTGAACATTCCCTGTGAAATATGACTTCTGTTTTTGGGTTCTCTATCTGCCCCTTTACTGAAAATTTCTGTCTGAATTTTCCTCCAGAACACTTAGTGTTTCTGTTTTAATTTTGGACCTTTCAACAATTTTGACTGTAGTTTAGTGCATGGTGATTCCTGTGGATCTAATTTTAGCTTCTAGCATGTGGAAAGCCAATTTTCCCAGCACCACCTATTAAAGAGGCTATCTTTCCCAGTGAACATATTTGACCACTTTGTCATACATAAAGTAGCTAAGTATGTTTGTAGTTGTGTCTGCATCTTCTACTGTGTTCCATTGATCCTCGGGTCTGATTTTTCCAGTCCCATGCTGATTTATCACGGCAGCTTTGTAGAATAATTTCAAGTCAAGAATTATGATACCTCACGCCTTTCCTTTGCCCTTTGCTGTTCAGGATTGCTTTTTCTATTCTAGTTTTCTTGTAGTGATAGAAAAACTTTAGAAATGTTTCCATAAATCTAAAAATTCTACTAGTCATACTTTAATGGATATTTCATTGATTTTGCATAACAACTTTAGGAATACAATATCAATAACTTCCAGCTTCATTGTACTATGATCAGATAGCACACATGGGAATATTTCAATTCCTTTGCATTTCCTTAAGCATGTTGTATGTGCTAGTAAATGATATTTTGGAAAACATTCATGTGCAGCTGAGAAAAATGTGTATTCTGATGCCGTTTCGTGGAACACTCAATAAAGGTCTACAAAGTTCATTTCTTCACAGAATGGTTTAGTTCTGTTATTTATTTGCTCACTTTTTGCATGATTCATTACCTCTTTGTTTCAGTGGGGTGTTAAATTCATCCAGTCCAATTACGCTATTACCCACTACATTTCCACATCTGTCAAAATTTCTCTTATATAGTTGGGCACTCCTACATTATGGGAATACATATTTGCAATTGTTATTTATTCTTCTTGCTGTTTTCCCCTAACAAGTGACATTGTTTATCTCTTTTAACCACACTTAGATTGAAGTTGACATTGTCAGAAACCAGAACAGTTACCTTGCTTTTGTCTGGGCTCATGTTGCATAGAGTCTTGTTTTTCATTCTTTGACATTTAGTCTATCATTATAATTTTTTTTTAAATTAAGTGAGTTTCTTGTATGCAGGGTATTGATTGGTTTTGTGTTTTGATCCACTCTTCCAGTCTGCTTCTTTTGATTGGTGAATTGAGTTCATTTACATTAATAGTTATGGCTGTTATGTATTGGCTTATCTTTGTTATTTCATTTTAAGTTCCCTACTTTTTCCTCCCTTTAATTGTTTGGCGGTTTCTTTCTGCTGTTGTTCTCAAAGTTGTGGTCATTTTTGTGTCTTTCTGGAATACCTGTCAGTAGACTTTTAGGGTTCATTTATTGTTCAAACATTAATTTAGCTCTTCTTTGCCATGATAATATCTTACCTCTGTATTAATTTCCAAATGCAGTTTCCCAGGATGCATCAATGTATTTTGGAAGTATTTTTCTTTCAATAACTCAGATTTTTCACTACAAACTCTTCACATTTGATGACTACATTTGTTGAGAAATTGGCCATGATTCTTTATTTGATAGGTGATCTGGTTCTCTTCTCTAACATCTTTAGTGTTGTGTTATTTTGACCAATTTCTAGCTTTTTTTTTTTTTTTTTTTTTTTTTTTTTTTTTTTTTTTTTTTTGTCTTTTTGAGACAGGGTCTCGCTATGCAGTTGAGGCTGGCCTTGAGCTCACTTTTTGTAGCCCAGGCTGGTCTCGACCTCATTAAATATATATATAATCAGATTCTTTTCCCACACTTGAGAAATTTTCTGCTACTTTTCCAAAGCCACCAAATTTTTATTTCCAGGTTCCATGTTGTTTTTAAGAGATGTTTCCTTTTGCATTCATTATCTGTAATGCTATCTTCATTGTCTGCAACCCTATCTTCAGTTTGATTTAAGTGGCTTTTGTCAGCTTTTAATGAATTTTTTTCTCTTTGATGCTGTTTCATGTATTTTAATTCTTTTCTTTATTGCTCTTTCACTATTTCCCTCATTCTTCTACTTTTTGTTTTTATTTGATCTATGCTTTCCTTAGATTGCTGAGCAGTTCTTTCAGGATTATAGTTATTTCTTTATGTCTAATCTGACTTCTTCTACACCCATTGAAGTTTCTTTATGTCAATACCTATTATTTCAGAAACTTCAGGTGTGTGACGTGCAAGTTGTTCCATGACCTTGCCCTCTGTACTTGTTACTGGTGGGCTGAAGAAGGGGCAAACACAACTCAGAATGGTTCAGAGAATGATGGGGTCAGGCCAAAACTGTACCAGTCTCTGGGGATGATAGGGAACAAGGTAGGTAGGAGACAACACGGCTCCTGTGACCTCTGAGGGAGGTGCTAAGGTCAGCAATGCTTCTGCTTAGGTGGTGTGATGGTGTGATGGGCCAGACTCACCAGGTTCCCATAGATGTTTGGTTATTGCTTGCCTTCTGTGATGGTGGGATAGGCCTATTTATTATTATTTTTTTTTACTAAGCATATTTAAAGCTAGGGTTTCCTCTAAGTACTGAGTTAATTACACTATTGTTTTGGTATTTAATTATTATATGCATGCTAACTTATGTATTCTGATATTATTTAGGCCTTTTAAATTCAAGTGTTACACATTTTATGTTTTACTTTATACATGGTAGGACATATTGAATATTTATTTTCCATTTGTGTTAATACTTTATGTTTTATACATAGTATTTTTGTGAATATGTAGGAATTTTATGTCACAGATATAAGGTGTGGCTGAAAAATATAATGAATAACTAAATATCCAGATATTTTCTACAGTAAAAGACATTGACATTGCTATCACTCAAAATAGCCTACCGGCTTTGCATGTGTTCATCCCATTGCTCCTCCCATGGCTTTTTATTTTTATTTTTGTTCTGATAATCATTTTGCGTTTTTGGATACACAATAATGGCTACCTCAATGTTTTGAACTAACTCAAAGTGCTTACCATTACTTGTTGTTTTCAATTCAGGAAAGAATTAGAAGTCACTCTGTACCAATCCAGCGAATAAAGGGACTGCAACTTTCCAAATGCTTTGTTTGATTAGTCCTTTTCTTTTTTTTTTTTTTTTTTTTTTTGTCCTTTTTGAGACAGGGTCTTGCTATGCAGTTCAGGCTCGCCTTGAGCTCACTTCTGTAGCTCAGGCTGGTCTCGAACTCGCACCGATCCTCCTGCCTCAGCCCCCCAAGTGCTGGGATTACAGGTATGCGCCACCATGCCCAGCTTGTTTAGTCCATTTTTGTTAGCTATTACTCAGAAGCAGCATTCATATTTTTTATCACATGTTGTAAAGACACTAAGAAACGCCCATAATTATTTCAGAAATGGTCAAAAATGGTATTTTAAGTTTGTATGAACTAAGGATGCATATTTTAAAAAATATTTATTTTTTTATTATGACCAGTTCAGCCTGCCCTGGGGGCGAGGCTGGCACAGCATGTGGTGCCTTGGATTGAACCTTGCGGTCCCTGCCACCGCCTAAGCATTCCTAAGCAGGCTCTTTAGACCACTGAGCCATCCCGCCAGCCCCAGGAAGAATATTTTTAGGAGTAGCAATACAATATTCCATTTAATGTAATAAATATTTTAATTTAAACATTGACTGACAGGGAGCTTTTGGGTTAGCTCATTAGCTAAGTGTTTGTGCAGGCAATCCCTGTCAGGCACAGGGGACTGCAGTTCGATCCATTTCCACCACCATCATTAGGATAGCTTGAGGGGGGTCCTTCTTGACTTTGGGCTCAGGAGATAGCTCAGGGGAATAAGCGCTTGCCTGGCAAGTGCAAGAGCCTGAGTCCAATCCCTGGTTCCACCAAAAATAAAACAAACAAACAAACAAACAAAAAACCTTGCTGAATACTTTTTAAAATTAAAGTATTAAGGTTTCCAATATGTCAAAATAAGCATCACTATTTCCAATATACTTTTTCATATGATATGTACATCTATTTATTACGTAACATTACATACTCGACTTTTTTTCTAGCAGTTTTACATATGTATAAACTCATAAAAATTATTTCTTTAATAAAATATGTGTAGCATAAAAATTAATAACCCAAAGCTGGTCCTTATAGTAGCTTGAATTCATATAGCATCTAAGGTTTGTAAAATATTGAATTCAAGTGAATACTTCGTACTTTGATGAATTCAAAATAATTCTGCATGTTTAATTTTTTGAAAATGAATTCATAGTCAAAATCACAAAATATGCAATACTGAATCGAGTTTCGTGCATTCTGGCTATTAAAATAAATAGAATAATAGCATTAATATGTATTTCATATGACAAGTTAAAATCTAGACATGAATATTGTAATTCATATATATATATATATATATATATATATATATATATATATCTTATGCCTCTCTTTCATTATGTTACATTTTATTGGTACATTTTAACGTTTATAATTTAAGACTCTTATAAGCAGCCAAAGATGTTCATTCCTTTTTTGTTATTGCTGCAGTACCCTGTGCTTGCTAAACAAGCACTTATTCTGCTGAGCTATCTCCCAGGCCTCTTATTTGTACATTTTAGATGTACATAACATTCACATTGATCATAGAGAATTTGTACTTGTACAGCATATAACTTGTGTTTTCCCCCACCTTCTCGTCAAAGCTTCTTCCCCTCCTCATTTACAAAGCTATGTTTCTATGTGTTCTATCTTCTCTCTTTTTAAATTTTTGCCTTCTTTGCCTTCTATTCTTCCCTCTCACACATTTTTATGTTAATGAGAAAAACAATGATATAAAATTTCAAAATGATATTGTAGGAGAGTAACAATGCTTAGGACATTGCATGTTTTTGTCTTCAGAATAGTTGCTCAGATTGTAAGATATAGGCATGAAAAGTTAACCAATGTGAGCAAAAATCTAGAAAAATTAGTACAACTATCAACTATCTGTGTATGTATTTATTCACTTTTCTTATTCCTTTCTTTCCTTTTGAAAAGTTTCTGCCTCTTTCCTAATACCTATTATAATTTTGAATCTTATTTACTCCTTCAGCTTGTTGCACTAGGGAAACAATATGAACTTTATCCATGCAAGTCTAATTAGGAAGGACATGCACTTAGGCTTTGCTTTCATTTCCTGTAAAAGTCTCTCTTTTTTCCTTCCTGACAGCTGAGCAGTACTCCAGTCTTACACCTCTTTTCTTACTTCAGACTACCATATGATCGTTTCCTCTCATCTGTCTCTTGGTTGTCTAATGGGCAGAACAGAATCAAAGTGTCTAAACTGATCTCCTAACCCTCCACTATCAATGAAAGAGCACCCAATCTTAATTTTTCTAGCTTCTAATGTCAATTCCTTTGTCTTTATTTTCAGACCTTGTCAATGAACTAAACCTACTCTTTCACTAACTCTCTATTTTATTTGATATAAAGTTGATGGCTGGATAGTTTTCTCACATAACTTGATGACATGGCTTCCACCATGATTCTGATTCCATCCACTGTAATATCCCTCTTTTCCCAGTTGGGCAGTGCTATCCTCTCCATTCTTCATTGAGTAAGCTAGATGTGTTGCTACCGTTGTGTCTCTGCACCAAGTATCTGTCCCAGTGGGCTGAAGGAATAGCAGATGTCCATTTGGCCAGCTCCCTCTGAGTGCCGGCTTCATGTGACGCTACTTTCTCAAGGAAGATTTCGCATACACTCTCCATGTCGTTCCTCCCTCTCATCACATTTCACTTCCCTTATTCTACTTCATGCTTACCCATAGCATGGATTATATCCTAGCATATTAAACAACTTACATATTTGCTGTGATTGTTGCCTGACTTATTTACGAGATAAATGTCTATAACAGCAGAGATTTATATGGCACTTCTTTACACTTGTCAACACTAGAGTAGCCATTTATCTATAACAAGCATAAGTTACTTGAAAAAAATATTTTAGATCAATGAATAGCTCCATTACACAATGCCTTAATGAGATAAGTATTATAATTTATATTTTATAAGTTATAAAATGAGGTTTATATGTACAAGACCATATTAATGTAAAGACATGGGGGATTTACAAAAAGAAATATGTTATAATATGTACACATAAGTGTGCCCCAAGACCGTTGTAAACTACATGAGCTGTATACAAGTGTACAAAAGATAAAAGTTTCTCTTTTGTCTTTTATTGAGGCCGCATTTGCTGTCTAGTTCAAGCTGGGCTTGAATTCACTTTGTAGTTCAGACTGAGCTTAAAACCATGGTGATCTTCCTGCTTCAGCTTCCCAAGTTCTGGGATTAAAGATGTGCACATCACCTTCCCTGGCTTTCAGGTAAAAAATAAAAACAACGAAAGAGATGGACTTAAGAGCAGGATTTTACCTTCTGCCCAGAGTTTTTAGTCTTACATCATGTATTTCCTTTTGCATTGACCCCATGGGATTCTCGTACCAGAGCAGGAAGCAGAAGCCCTTTCTGCTGCTCAGTGAGATTTAGACAATATTCATCCATGGTACAGGAAAGTTCTATAGAAATGTGACACTGAATGGTGCTTCTTTGTGCTCACCAGAATAATTCTTCCTGAGGAGTGAATTTGGAGTTTTGGGAAACAGAGAAAAGAAGGGATAAGGAATTTTCTTTTCTTCAGAATCAGCGAATGAACTCAGTTCCTTGTGCTGGCCAGGGAAGCACTTGTTCTACTGAGCTATCTCCCCAGTGCAGGGATAGGGAAATGAATGATGGGAAAGTGAATTCAAGTGTGTTCCTATCTGAAGCCACAGGGCCTGTCTTTTCAGTGGTAGCGTAAGTAGTTGTGCACCCCTGTCTCCTACTGTGTGATATTTAATACAGTGATCAACACTTTTCTTTATGGAAAAATAATAAATAATAGAAAATCTTAAAATATTTTCCCATTTAACATTCAAATTTGGTTGCCAAATGCAAGTAGGTGCATGCTTTTCATGTTTGATTGTAGGGCCAGACTACAGCATCCATGAATCCTCACTATGATTGCACCATAATGTAAAGGAGGAAGCACTTCAGAACTTCTATTTCCGAATTTTTTGTCTTCATTTTTATTTATTCTTAGTACAGAAAATTGAATCAGAATATATTTCTATTTAATTTTGTACTCTGCCAAACTTTTCCCTAATTTTTCTGACAAGATTAAACTCATATAGAAGATCAAATCACTCTCCTACTAAAATGCAAGTTTCCTGCTTGTTAAGGAATTAGAGCACAGGGTTTGGTTTATACAGAAAGGATTAATACTTCCAGATTCTGGTAAGTCAAGACCCTCATCTTTCCTCCTAGGTGCACTCCTTTTTGACCCTGAGCTGGGGCCAAGACATAGAAACAATGCCACTGAACTTTGTACCTTGGACCTGAACTGGGGCAAAACTTCAGAAACTCTCCCTTTTTTTTGTTTTTTTGTTTTCATTTTTTAGAATTTATTTTTTTTTTCTTGTTTCAGAACTTTTCTTTGTTTGTTTGTTTATTTTTTATGGCCAGCTCAGCTTGCCCTCAAGGCAGGGCTGGCGCAGCATGTGGTGCTGGGGATCAAACCGTGGTCCCTGCAGCCGCCCAAGCTTTCCTAAGCAGGCTCTTTAGACCACTGAGCCATCCTGCTGGGCCCCCTCCCTTTGTTAACATTGAATATCCCCTCAGACCAGGTAGCACTGACAAGATTAGCTCTCCCTTGGGTGTGCCAGCTTGCAAACACTCTTCCCTAAAAACCCTACAACAGTCCCCATTTCCTTTAGTTTAGGGTTGTCTCTCCACTAGACAGGCTGCCTGCTTGCTCCTATCTTCAATAAGTCTTTATCTGAATGCCTGGTCTGGTCAATTGTGTGGGTTCATACCTAAAAGATTCTCTGTAGAAGTAAATATGCATTGTTATAATAGTTTAACATAATGATATTCACAATTAGGAGGATGTGGAGTTTTGTGTTTTTTTTTTTTTTTTTTTTTTTTTTTTTTTTTTTTTTTTTTTTTTTTTTTTTTTTTTTTTTTTTTTTTTTTTTCCCACTGAACAGTTGCATTCGCCATCACCCTTGCCAAGCCACCTTAGGGACAAATATTTAAAATATCAGGCTATCAGCATACATTTTGCTTTGAATGAAGAAGGTGTTTGTCATAAACCATGCTCCATGTCCTCAGAGTAGAATAACGAAATTCAGGCATGCTCAACTCTCTTATGAGTTGAGCTTCTTAGAAATATGCTTCTGTGTCACCCAAGAACCTATGAAACATGAACAGAAAGAGGGTCATTGATGAAGTTCTGGCACACAGCTGTCTCCCTGCAATGAAGCCCTGAATGTATTTGGGTAGGGAAGGAGGAGTGTATGTGTAGGAATATCTGCTAAAAGGATATTTAGCAGCATGCTGGAGCATCTAGATGTATCTGGGTACTGATGGATACAATAAATAGATCAAGACATGCACCATGCCCTTAAGTTTCAGAAAATAGTTATTTTTTCCCAAGTACTAGGAAAAAACAACAGGGCAGGTGAGATAGCTCAGTGGACTAAGTGCTTGATTAGACAAGTGCAGGGACCAGGGTTCTATCCCTGACACCACATACCATGCAAGCCACACCCCACTGGACACAGCCTGTGACCATGTTTGGGTGTGGCAGCACACACCTGTAATCCCAGGGCTGCGGAGGATGAAAATAGGGGGATCACTACAAGTCAGAACTGCATATTGAGACTCTGCACACACACAAAAAGAAAATCTGTCTCTTTTCCTTTCTCTCTCTGTCTATCTGTCTCTGTCTCTTTATCCACCTCTCTGTCTCTCGCTCTTTCTTTCTCTGTCACTCTGTCTCTGTCTCTGTCTCTACCTATCTCTCTCTCTTGCTCGCTCGCCTCGCTCTCCAAAGAGAGCAAGAGAGAGGGAGAAAGAGAAAGCTGTTTCTGAGAAATTCAGTCTGACTCTTATTTTGATGTAATCTCTTACTGTCAGTGGATAGATATCTAAATGTTTTGATTTTTCTCCTATAAAATCAGCAGGATACATATTTTCTGACTTTAGAAAATGTTCTTTTAGCTTCTTTTTCAAATTACGTAAAACAGCATGAGGAAAAGTATGGCATGATATTAGGAAAGGTAATAAAAAATGAAAGAACAATTAAGATGTTAAAAAAGTCTAAACTATTTCCTGACAATTAAGTCCTCTCCAGACAGGCTCTGCATAATTTTGGAGATGAAATTAGTGTTGAGTAGGTATTAAGTCTTAAAACTGAAAGAATAAACACACAGTAGAAATTTATACTAAACAATGTTTATTGTTTGGAGGAAAAAGGCAATAATTTAATGCTCATTTTTATGAATACAACAGTTATTCGAATGCTCATTTTTATGAATGCATACACCCACTTTCAAATATAATAAGTCACAGTCTAGTGTATAAATTCCTTGCCCTTGATACTTTGTTTGAAGTGACCTTTGGATTTTCCCCTGTAAATTTATATACAAATTCAGTCTGTAACTGGAATTGACTTAGTGTGTACACTTGAATTTTGTTCTTAGAATAATAACCATCTATCCATATCCATATATTTTAGTCATGAATTTATTATGCACTTGACACAATACTAGGTACTGACTGTATAGCCATAAATAAGATATATACTGTGTTTTCCGAACTGGCAATATTTTTCCATCAAGGATAAGAAAATAAATGCATCATGTCCCATAGGCTAAGTTGTATTTGACATAATTGCCTAATTCTACTCTCTCATAGAGCACAAAAAGTAATTGAGAGGAAGTGAAATAGTGGATGAAACTTTTTCTTAAATAATATTTCATTCATAACAATAACAGTTGGAGTAGTTGTGGCTCAAGAGATGTGATTGCTTGAATCCTGCTTCAGAAAAGTAATTTCTAAAGGAGAAAAGGAAGAGAGTGCATCACTTCACATCATAGAGGATACTAAATCCAAAGAGTAAAATAAAAAGCGTCTCACACCCATTTTGCATGTTATAAAATTTCATGAAAATAACTAGAAGATGCACTGCCTCTTCATTCTACATGAATCAACTCATCTCAGTTAAAGCTCTGCTAAGCATGTCCAGTTTCACTCCATATTTTCTGGCCCAAGTCTTACTCTTTCTTTTGGTTTGAAGCACAGTCCTAGAAACATTTTAATATTCTGCAGATATCTCAGCATTTATTTGACCACCATAAACTTTCGTTACCAGATGTCAGTCTTTGTGGGTTGACAACAATTGATTTCTGTATTTGACAGTCAATAAGACTAAAATAAAGATTAATGAATTATGGACGAAGTTTATAGACATAAGTGCTAGAAAACTGGCTTTGATGTGAAGAACATAAAATCAATAAGGAACACAGAAATTCATAGAAAAATTGTAATTTAGAAGTGTCCAACCTTGCAGTTTGCCTTTACTACGCCGAGTGCATAGGAGTTGTTTTGGGTCATGTACAGTATATGTAACACAGTCAAAATATATGCATCACAAAAATTCCTTCCATATTTACTATTATAACATTTAAAATGAAGGTAAGTGATCTATGGGATGCAGGTTGGACATGCAAAAACATATCATTATTCTCTACTATGGTCTAAATATTTAGTGTTACCACAAAGCACATGAGTCACAGTCTAGGTTTCACTGTGGTGCTCCTGGGAGCTTGAAGAAATTTAAGAAATGTGATCAAGTGGAAGTTCATTACACTAGTGGGGATGTGCCCTTGGAGGGTATCATCTCGACCTCTTTTGTTTAGCGTCCCGGCTATGATGTAAGAAGATTTTGCACTACAGCATGTACCCACCACAGAAGATAACCTTGTCAAATGCCCCAGAGCGATATGGACAATTGATAGAAGACTGAAACCTCAAGACGTCTATCTAATCACCTTTTTTCTTTATATATAGCAGCTGTTTGTTGTATCTGTTTTACTAGTTGTTACATTAAATAGAAAGCCACAGATGATTCATTTTAAGAATAATTGCACTTTATTTTATTTATTTTGTATGTGTTTAGTGCAGGATCTGCAGGGTCTCATTACACAGATCAGACTCATAGTGATCCTCCTGTTTTCAACTTCCAAGTGCTGGAATTACAGGTGAGTACCACCACACCCCGTCTCAATCAATGTCTCAGCAGTCCCAGGGAGCAGGGCCAGCATGGCATGCCAGGGATCGAACCCCAGTCCCTGTGCTTGCCTAAGCAGATGCTTAATCCACTCATCTATCTGGTTGGTCCTACAAATGCATTTTTAAAAAAGTGTACTTCCAAAGTGTCCAAGCTAGTGTGTCCTTTGAGTTTATATCGACAAGGCACTTCAAGATTTTAAGGTTTGTTTTTTAGTTCTGTGTACTGTTTTCCAAATGAACACCTGCTTGGCACTTCGTCTTCCACCCCTACTTAGCACACTCGCATAGCATCCTGAGCCTGGTCTCTAGCGCATCCTTCAAGAGAAGTTCACATCACCATCTCAGAAGGGCAGAAAACAGACCACAATTACTTCACAGTACTATTGTGTTTGTCACACACATTTCTAATTGTAGAAAATAGAATTTCTTTCTATTAGATCATGAGATGGCACCTTGGAACACATGAATTCATTCTCTCAGTAGTCACTGCCACTAACTGAAACATAGCAGGCACCCAAAAATATCTGGAGAAATAAGTGAATGAGACATTCATATGACATCAACTTACTGTACGATGAAA
Organism: Myocastor coypus; assembly: GCA_004027025.1. Taxonomy (NCBI): domain Eukaryota; kingdom Metazoa; phylum Chordata; class Mammalia; order Rodentia; family Myocastoridae; genus Myocastor; species Myocastor coypus. The sequence continues at coordinate 27,007 of PVJA010006102.1, forward strand.
GTATCTCAGAAAAAAAATAAAATAGATTTTTTCCTTAGTGTAACATCTAATATTCTGTGCATCTCAGATGCATAATTCATATAATTTATTCATGGTTTGTTTAACACACAACTGGAAATAATGTATTGAAGTTAAATGTACCATTATGTACTATACAGTGGTAGTATTTCTGATCTGTAAGACAAAGATGAATTGAGTACATTATGATCACCAGTGACTATGAAATTTTAGTGAGTCACTTAGCCTCTCTGATTTTCAGTTTCTGTATCTATAAATATGATGATAATTATATCCTACACTTTTACTCTGAGGATGGAAAAGATAATTCTTGTAATGGCTTTTAAATCACATCATGAAATATAAATCATCATGATTATTTTATTTCTCTTCATGTTCAACTCTAAGTATCACCAAGTAAAACATTGTTAAAAGTCTCTAGAAGTAAGATTCATGTTAGTATTTATATGAAATGTTACTTCCAATAATTAACTTCTTGCCCTTTGTATTTTAATTGTTCCTACTGGATATTATGGCTTCTGAAACACCTTTATATTTCCATACTATCATTTATTTCTGTATCTGATTCTGAATTGCTATTGACAAATAGAAAATTAACACATAAAGTAATTTAATAGTCTAACTAAACAGAACTAGGGGACTAAGAATGGTTCCGGAGTTTTTGATGAGAAAAAATGGTCTTTAGATAGAAATATGTTAAACGATTAGTTTATGAGGAATATATTTACCAAGAATTACCTATAAACACTAGGTAGGGATCCTTTCCAGATATTCATTTGGCCAGAAGAATAATGATTCTTTCCCTTACCTGATGAGAACAAAGCTCTGACTGTAGCAGTTGAACTCTGTATATCTGCTCTTTGTGAAAGCTTGGTCTCCAGAATGTTAACTCACATTTACAATGTTTTCAGTGCAGGGTTGAATCTTCAAAGAACTACCACATTTGCCACATTCATCATCCATGCTATTTAACAAAACAGAATCATAGAATTGTTTCCTTCCTTCCTTCCTTCCTTCCTTCCTTCCTTCCTTCCTTCCTTCCTTCCTTCCTTCCTTCCCTCCCTCCCTCCCTCCCTCCCTCCCTCCCTCCCTCCCTCCCTCCTCTCTCTCTCTCTCTCTCTCTCTCTCTCTCTCTCTCTTTCTCTCTCTTTCTTTCTTTCTTTCTTTCTTTCTTTTTCTTTTTTTGGTGGTACCAGGGTTGAGAACTGTTTCAAAAGTCACATTTTTCCTTCAAGTCAGGAGAAAAGCAGCACATTCCTAAAACCAGGTGACCTGAATTGGGAAAGTTACTCACTAGATAATTCCCAAAAGATCTAACCAACAACTGTTGCTAAACCACGTAAAAATGTGCAAATATTTTTCAATCACCTTTCTTACTTTTGACTTTCTGCACTTGGACAGAAGACAGAAAATATATGTTTGGAAATAGTGAAGCCAGATCTTTACAGTGCAAAAGATTTTTCACTTTCCTGTGGATTGATGGAAAAGTCACAAATAAATAGCCATAGCTAATGCATTGTACATTCATTTTAAATGCAATTATATACCTTAGCAGTCATATTTCACTTTTCAAAAGTAACAAAATCTTTGTATTTTCTTTCCTGAATGTAGATCTTCCCACGTTGCGTATTTTGCAAACTGCAGAAGAGTAAGACAGATCCCAGGGGTGGGGACTGAAAGATTTCTTCTGCTATTTTATTCTAAGACTCTTGGGGGCTAATTATAAGCTCATTGAAAGGGATATTGCTAATAGGGCTGAGGCTACTTAGAGTAAAGTCTGAAAGTGGCTGACTTACTAAAGTATCTTTCCTCTGGAAAAGCCAGACACTAGCAACATTTCACAAATTTCTAGACCTGTCTTCTAAACTGGAGCCACTTTTCATGTCTGGCCAAAGCCACTACCAAATATGTAGCTTTTCTTCCATCCTAAATGTTTCATAAATAGAAATAATACAGTAAACCAGAGAAGGTTGAGTGGGTATATTCCAAGGAAATTTTCAAAGCATTACAGTTGAATTGTGGGAAAGTGACCAGGAAAAATTATGAAGAAAATGACAAGTTACTACAAGTGACCTACTAAGGGTTCTGAGGCTTTGTTTCTGGTGTCTGCAATGTGATAAAGGACAAGAGTGATGGCACATAAATCTGATTTCCTAATTTCTTAAACTGGTTGCTTAAAATATCTCATAGTAGAAGAGGATAAAAATAAGTATTTTATTTACAGTTATCATTATATTGAATCATGTTCTGGAAAATGCACTGCTTTTTATTCCTGAGAAATGCTTTCATAGTTACATTTTATTAAAATCCTTCAAATAGATTTTAAATATTCTTTCTCATGTGAGTTCTCATTTCATTTCCATCCTCCCCTGCAACTTGGGATGTAGTTAAACCATAGTGAACACAAGGAGAGAAGAAGGAAATGGACGACTAGATAATTATCTAGTCACTTGGCTACTTCACTGAGGTTATAGATATCTCCTAGACATCTTCCAATATTTTTCAAGCCAACATTACTAACGGTAAGCTTTTGAGGGCCAAGTAATGTTCTGTTGTCTCCTGAATATTGTGTGTGAAACCATTCTTTGCATTCTTCAGGGATCTTTTTCATGTCCTTCTCATTGTCCCATTGCCTAGGATTCTTCTCTGGGTGTTTCTTTTGCTTTGTTTTCTTCCTTCCTTCCTTCCTTCCTTCCTTCCTTCCTTTCTTTCTTTCTTTCTTTCTTTCTTTCTTTCTTAGCATATATTTATTGGAGGAAAGAAAGTTTCTGTGAGGAAGAGGGACAGAAGAGTAGTGTAACATGTTGCCCACTGAGTATTTTGTTTTCCATTCAACTCCTATATTGACAGTTTAGTTTCCCCAAAATAAAAATTTCAAATACTGCACTACCTATCAGAAATCACTCTAACTGATTTTCTGCCTGGCTAAGACAGAAGCAGAGAAGAGGGGACAGGAAGTTTCCCATTTATATAGATTTTCAACAAGAAGGCAGGAAGCCAGTGTACCAAAAGTAATGTCAATAATTATCTTGGCAGCTCAGTCATCTCTATACAGAGCTCCATGACTCTCCCGGGAGGCAAAACCTTCTCTGTGGGCCACAGCTATGGATGTCCACATTTTTCTCCTCAATTTTTAAGTACACACAATAAGGAAGACAGAGGGGAAAATAGTGAGAGATGTTTTGGCATCTGATGGCTTTGAAAATAATCAGTCTACTGTCAGAAAACAATAAAGCATATTTTGTCCAAAAGTATATGTATTTTATAATAGTTATTAAAATGTTATCAGAAAGTAAGAAATTAAGTCGTTATTATTCATACATGGTATCTTTTATGTTTTCAAATAGCTTCACCAATTATTTCAATTTTAGCAAATGAATTCGATTTAAACATCTATATGGAGTAGTATAAAACTTCACATAGGCAGAATAATGGATTCCCCAAATACATGTGCTCCCTAATCCTTTGAACAGCAACTGTTAGCTTTTTTGGCAAAAAAGATTTTTGGAGATGGTATTATGATCATGATTACTGAGATGCTGAGACCTTCAGAATCCAATCTAATCAAGAGTCCTTAAAATGTGTGAATCTCTTTTGGCTAAAGCAATAGAGATGTAATGGCAGGAAGATCAGAGAGATGGTTACATGAGAACTCCATGCCTCATCACTGATTCTGAGATGTAGGATCTATGTGTAAATATTGAAGAGTGGCTCTTCAGAGAAAAGAAACAAAGAAAGAAAAAGTGGTCTTCCAGTTGCACAGAGATAATGGCCCCATATCCACAAACTCAGCCTGAACCAGGTGTACGTTTTTGCCAACATTATCCCACGCATGTAAAGTCTATTTCCACACTAGTTCCTTGGGCCTCTGCTTATAAGAGTTAGAAAAGTTAAGAAGTTCCTTGGGAGAACAGTGGACCTCCTCAAAGGCCATATTATGTAACTCACTCTCAGGAGCCTTCTGTGGCTTGAGCTTATTATTTTTGTCTCTAAGACCAAAATGGTTGGTGAGCCTGCATTTCCCCAGCCATGATAGGAGACACTACTACTGCAGCAGATGGAGGTGCTGATGCCTACGCCAAAACAGGTGGAAAAATCTGTCATGATTTGGTATTTTGCAAGAAGAACAATAAAGCACATGACACATTTTGTAACTTATTCTATATTTAATCAATCAGAGAATCATATACTAAGAGTGTAGGAAGTCTGTTTACACACTAAAGACCAAAGAATCCAACTGAGGTCCTGAATCTCACTATAATCACATGCATGAGTTCAGCAGCAAATCTAGAGCTCATAACAATGTCTCTCATGAATCCAACTGGAGGCCAGAGCCAATAACAACGTCTCGTGCACATCTACTTCACTTATTTACACTGGGAAACCCCAGTAGTCAGTGGTAGAAGCTAGAAAGTATGTGCCAGTGGAATAAAGGTTCTGTGCTATCAGGCTGAGGAATCTCAACTGTATCTAAGAATCCATGCTCAAAATAAGAACCAGAGCTCCCCTGAAAAGTTCCATGGATATCCACAGCAGCAGTGAGGTATCGAGCTCCTCCAATGAAGAGGAAAGCTGAGTTCTTGTCAAGAAAGCCAACTAGACACATTTCTCATTGCACAACATTCCTATCTGAAGTTGGGAAGTGATGCTCAAAATAAGGACCAGAGCTCTCCTAAGGTGAATTGACGTCATTCTCAGTAACAAAAATATCACAAGGTCCTTTAACAGTGAGAACAGTTGAGTTCATCAGGAAAGCTAACATGACAAACTACTCCCAGTAGCTTCTCCAATGGCTTCCCTGCAACGTCACAAAACAGCTTCCCTAAGAGACTCCCAACAGCTTCTCCAATTTTGCCTCTTATGTTTCTGGCAACAATCCTCAGGTGGGCCTCCCACACCCAGCATCAAGTGAATCAGTTCAGCTGGGTATAACAAGTCGACCACCAGTTGGCGACACACCACAAGTGAGTATTTTTCTTGAAATTCAGCTACAAATGTTGAGTTTACTTCTAAGCTTTCAGTTATATTCCATTGACCTATCCATAAGGTCTCGATCTTGGTTACACATATGAAATAGAATGCATGTCATGCGCTGATCAGAAGTGGAGGTCCAATCTGAGACAGGCTATGAGAGCACACGGCTTCATTGTCAATCTTGCAGAATCTGTATCCCTCAAGGCTTGAGTATGTAGTTTGTGAGTGAATCTTAGTTGTTGATTAGAAATGTAATGTCTGATTAACAGGTTTGTGGTGCCTCCTATATGTGTAGTTTTGTGGTAATCTGTAACCATCTAATCTGTCATTCTAGCTGCAGTAGTTGGGTGATTTGTTCTTATGTATAAAAAATTCTTTCAGTGCTTCTATCTTACAGTTGAAAACTCCTTGCCTTAGCTGCAACTACACTGTGATGCCACTGTATACTTCATACAAACATTGCCATGTTACATATATACATTTTTTGTAAGCGTACAATAAGTTCTTCATGGCTCTTTTACAAAATATTTTAGCTGCTTGTGTCCTTTACTTTTTATTTAACATTGGGATAAATAGGTCAAATTTTGCAAAAGTATCTGGTATAATTTGAGAGGAATTTCATAAACCCTCCAGATAAAGCTTTTGTTAATTGCCTTCTTAAAAAATTCAGCTTTGTAGTGTGTGACAATAGACTACTCCAGTCATAGATACAGAGATCATTTCGATACATTTGTTGTCAATTATTTTATTCGTTAATGGAATCAGAGTGAAATCATTTTTGTAATTTCATATTCAAAGGCTCTTAATGAATACACAGAAAATCTGTTGATCTTCCCATGCTACTATCTGAGAAGTAGTGTGATCTTATAACACCAACATTTAATATATAAGGCTACATTTGGAAATAGATTAAAATAGGCTGCAAAATATTTTATATCTATATTCTGATCTATATTATAGAAAAAAATTATCTAAAGGTGGAGATTAAAAAAGTAGTAGAAATGATACTGCATTGTGGTGATCTTTTCTTAAAAATGAAAAAAAAAAATGTGTGCTAATATAAAGTCAAGATGGGCCCAGATAAAATATTTGTAGAGATGGGGACAAATATATTTTTCAGGTAATTTATGTGAATGCCTATTTAAGTCAAGTGGAACAGAAATAGATATGCTGTGCAGTCTATTACTACCTCACCCCAATGGGATGTCAACAGGGTTGGACAAATGAAAAATTTTCAAAAAACAACGCTAGGGAAGGGAATAATCTTTCTCATTTTATCCAGTGGTTTTCATTAACAACTTTATAATTAACTTTTAATATTTAGCTCTTATTTTCTTATTGTACATTACACAATATGCAGAAATTTGAAAGGTTTATCTCAGCTTTATAATGAAGCAGTAATTGATTTAAAATATATTTATTCACTAACTATTGCTGAATGTACAGCAAAATCCATAAATTAATGGTAAATACTACATATGGGAATATCTAGCATGGTGGAAAAAGTTAGGAAAAATTTAATAAGGTTACTTTTCTGTTTCCTTCTCCTTATTATTCATATCCAGAACTTACTGCAAATAACTTACATTTGACATTCAAAAAATGTCTCTTATAAAGCTTTTTTTAATACTATGCAGTCAAAATTAAGATTTAAAAAGTACCAACAGAAATTTCACAGCACATATTCTAGAAGGACAAGAAAATGAGCTTGCAATTAGATTAAACTGCATCCTTTCAAAGAATTAGACTATTAACTATTCAAGATTATGTGCATTAGTAAGGACATAAACTCATAGGTGTACCCTTTTTCAAGGTTTCTGACAGTAACCATTAGAAAAACATTAAAAGAAACTGAAATGGGAGGACAGTTCAAGAAACGGGCCAATTTGAGCAACTCAAAGTACTTCTTTAGATGGCACAGTTAGGAAACAGATGACAAAGAAGAATCAGATGGAAGAAAAAATCACTTAGAGACAAAGAAGACACTGTCCACTGATTGAGCGGTCACATTTTAAATCATCTTGACAGCTGAAAAGGAAGGAGAACATTGTTTTCACAGAAGGTAGTTTTTGCTTCTTAATAAAAAAAAAAGAAAGAAAACTCAATACAAAAAGGCCATCTAAAGTGACCCAAAAATGACCAAGAAATTTAGCTGCAAAAGATATACTCAAATGTAGAACTAAAGCTAAGTAAGGAACATTTAAAAATTGGCTATAGAGCAGATAAAAAAACACGCTAATTCGCTTGTCATTTTCTGCCTCCTTCAGAAACATGTCTCCCTCTAGCAATATTCTACCTTTACAGTCAGTTTAAGAATAATTTTACTTTTTGCAGTGTGAACTGAGTTTATGACAACGTCCATCTTTCTCAGCAGAAACATTTATTAAACATATTGCTTTTGACAAACTCTCTCTTGACTTAGACTATAAAAGCAAGAGCAGCACCACTATTCTTCCTCATTTATAAATCCTAAATGTTTATTACCTAACAAATTGTTATGTATTTCACAAAATATATTAAAGGTAAAGCAATGAAATGAAGTATGATTTGCTTTGCATTTCAGAGCGTTGTAATCAAATAAGGTTGGCTCTTATGTTACAGTTATAGAGATACTCTTCCTCTCAGTATGAAATGTTCAGAGATTTTGCCACTTAGACTTCTGTCACATACGTACACACAAAGACCTGGAGAAATGCAGAAGTTGTTGGGATGATTGAAAATTGTCTAATTTTTAATCTGAATCATGGAAGTTCCAGTAAATGTGATTTAGTTGTTAGGTACTGAGATGTGCAGTAAATCATAATTATATCCCTTGGTATCATTAATGTACTATTTACCTTGATAAACGAGGATAATAATTACATGGATAATATACAAATCCAGTCAACATTAAAAACATAAGGGCTGGCCAGACAGCTCAGTGGATTAAAATGTCTGCTTAGGCAGATGCAGGGACCAGGGTTCGATCCCCAGCACACCAGGCCACCCCCCCCACTCAGGGTGCACTGAGACATTGAATGAGACTGGGCATGGTGGTGGTGCATCTCCCCAGAACTTGGGAGGCTGAAAACAGGAGCATCACTGGGTCCAGTCTATGTAGTGAGACTTTGTAGACCTTGTACTAAAAGACATAATGTAAGAAAAAGGCTTTAGCAAAGGATCAGATGCAATAGATATTTACAAAAATTTAGGTTAGGTGATAGTCACATCAATAACAGTGGATATAGGGGCTGGGGAGATAGCTCCATGCTACAAGTGCCTGCTTGGCAAGTGCAAGGTCATAAGTTTGAACTCCAGTCTCTCAAAAAAAATAGTAACAGTAGATGTGGTAACAATACTAGCACTAAGTGGAATACTAACTAATTGTAACAATAATGTTATCAAATGTTTTCATGCATGAGTTGCCAAAAGAGAAAGGTTGCTTTATTCTGGAATCCCATTCTCAATCAAAGAGAACATTTATTTATGAAGGGATTAAGGATAGTGTCATAAAACAAGCTTCAATTTAAAATGAATTAATCTGTAACTAATATATTGCACATATTCTCACTTGTCCTCAAGCATAGCCTTCAAGCAAGGACTCCTAGTGGAAACTTGAGTGTAAGTCACTGATACATTTCCAGCTCACTTAATTTTTAAAAGAGAAAGATATTTCACTTGCGTTGAAACCCAAGGGAATATTAGGGATGAAGGTGAGCCTGGAATGGCTCTACTCTACATCTAATATATTTTCTGATTAGTGTAGATGTGCTGTGTTGTCAGGAGCATGTCAGCAGTGAACACTTCTTTTGGTATCATGCAGATCCCTGACAAGACTCCTGGTCTCTGCTCTTCTTCTTTTGCATCAAAGGATGCAAGAAACATGCTTGACACAGATTTTGCAATGATTTCATGATAGCAATCATTTAGGAAGTTGGCGGAAGGGTTAAGTACTGAGTGACCAAGCTCCTGAGACATGACCATCTTGCTTTCAGGAAGATGGGCTCTGTAGCACAAAGAATGCAGGAAGCATTGCAAGGCATCAAGACAGATTGCTGTTAGAGCATGTTATAGACTCCTTGTTTACAGATGCAACAGTAAAGGCTGAGACAATATCTAATGGAAAACCTTCAGAGTGAAAGTAAGAACATGCGTTCGTGTCTCTGTAATTGCAACACACATGAACTATCTTCTACCGTAGTGTCACTTCACAGATAATGTCTATCTAAGGAGTAGTGAATATCAGGGGAAAGAATCATATCGACTTTCAAACTCTAAGCCCTAAGCATGTCAGTTTGCTTGACTATTGGCAAACAGTTACTTAGTGCTGCAAAAAAAAAATAAAATAAAATAAAAATAAATAAATAAATAAATAAATAAATTCACTGTTGTTGTTTTGTTTGTTTTTATTTTATTGAGACCTGGTCTCAGTGGGAAGTTCAGGCAGGCTATGAACTCAGACAGAGCTTCCTGTCTCAGCCTCCACTGTGCTAGGATTATAGGCATGCATCACCACACCAAGTTTCAGTGAGTTTTTTGAAATAAACTTTTTAGAAAATGTAGACTTAATTTATAAAAATATTATAGAGTAGTAGAATTCCTAACCCCATAGTCAGTTTTCCTTGCCATTGTGATTATATACTTGTCACAATAAACTAATATTGGTCTAGTACAATTAATTAAAAGGTACAATGTATTCTGATTTCCTTAATGTATCTTTTTAGTCTGCTCCAAGTGGCCACTTAGGATACGGTATTATATTTGTCACCAAGTTTGAGGCTCCTCTTTGCTGTGAAAGCTTCTCAGGCATTCTTTGTTTTTGATGTCCTTGACAGTTTTGAGATTAATGGTCAGGCAGTTTAGATTTTTGTTTTGTTTGTTTTTGAGACAGGCTAGTCTTGAACTGACTATGTAGCCCAAGCTGGATTTACATTCACGGTGCTCTGAAGTTGAGTACTATGCACAAATGATTTTGAAGTTTTCTGTACAACAGATTTTATCTTAGTTCTCCATTTTCAATCTATGTAATGATGTAGCAATACTTTTATAGTTCAGAATATTGTTCGATACTATCTTATGTGTTTTTTTATCTACTTTGTTATAGCTTTAATTTTCCTCTGCTTGTACCTTTGTCATTTGACACGTTTTCTTCAGTGTAGGACATGTTCTCTGAAGCACATCCAAATGTTTGAAGCTCATCTCTTGTGTTTGTCCAATCAGTTAACGTTTAGTGGCCTAGGGTTGCATGTCCTACAGATCAACTCATTTTATTATTTTATGTACCATTTCTAATATCTTATTAATATTATCATATTGTTTAAATAAACTTTCAGATGTAAGAATAACAAAAAAATAGATGTTAACTTTTAAAAAGTGACTTATTAAATATATTTATTATCCAATAAGCTACAAATTTAAAGTTTAGAATTTATAAGCTTTCCAATATGTTTGTACTTAAAATATTATTATTTCTACTCGGGCAGTGAATATATCTTTCTCTCTAAAAAACTTCCTTTATTTCCTTTGTACCCCTTTATTCTTGCCCTGGTCAGGTTTCTGATCCTGTAACAAATGTTCAAAAAAACAGATTTTTAATATTTATTTATTTATTTATTTACTTATTTAGTAGAGGGTGTTGCTAAGCTGCTTGGACTCAAAATGAGCCTCGTGTCTCAGCCTCCCCAGGGCTGGGAGTACAGGCCTGTACCACTACTGTTGGCACGGCATGCTTGGGCTCTGGGGCCAGCACAGCATGCTGTACTGGGGGTGGAATCCACATCATTGTGTTTGCTAGGCAGGAACTTAGACTGCCAAGCTATCTCCCAAGCCAAAGAAAACAACTGGAAGGACAAAATAATCATTTTGGATCATGGCTTCAATTCTTTTACTTTGTGATCAGTTAGCTCCACTTGGGGACCCTGAGATGAGAATAGTCCTCATGGCAAGGATCACAGCAGGTGCTAAACCAGCACCACTCACTGCAGGGCAGCCAGGAAGCAGAGAAATGGGAAGAGCCCAAGGCAGTGAACTGGAGGCAAGGTGCTGTCCTCAAGGACACGCCCATGACCCAAGTCCTTCAATTTGGTTCCAACTGCTAAGTCATTGTCACATCTTCAGAGCTCATCAGTTCATGATGACTAAATCATTAGGAAGATCAAAGAGCTAATTATCTAATAAATTTCACAATGCCACCTCTGAAAATGCTGTCACTAATGGGACCACTTATTCAATAGTTAAACATTTAAGGGATATTGACACTGTAAACAAGAACATGTTCTTTTCCTTATTCTTTATTATGCCCACATACAATTTGGTCTACTTTGAAATACTATGATTAGTAGTGAATTCACCAAAAGTTTATAAACTTTTCTTTCTCTCATTGTGACAGGGTGTTGCTATGCGGTCAGGCTGACTTGGAGCTTACTTGCAAGGCTCACACTTGCAAGGATCCTCCTGCCTCAGCCTCCTGAGTGCTGGGATTGCAGGCATGCACAATCCTACCTGGCCAGTAGTTTATATTTTTATATGAATAAGTAAATTCTTCTTTTGTTGCTGAGTAAGATTTCCTTTCATACATACAAAGTGTAATAGAAAAGTATAGTGTATGCTTAAATTTAAAAAAAAAATTGTACAAAAAGACATGTTGCCATTAATTTCCCCTGAAAACGTCTTCCTTGGTTCTAACACGTTTATCCCATGATTTGTGGTACTTTTGGAAGCAGAGTAGGAAGTCTCTTTTTAAAGCTACAGCTTCCTTGAGGCCCTGAGTCTATTTAAAATATTTACTTTGATGATGGGAATATTCAAACATCATTTGGTACCAAATCTAGCATCTGCATCTTGTGTGGATGTGGACGCACAGTAAGGTTCCTGCCAGCCTGCCTTTCAACTGAATGCCCTCAAAGGCAGCATTTATTCTATTTATTTACTACATCTGATATGGAGCTATTCAATTGGGCCTCCACAACCATTTCAGAAAGTGGCAGGCCCGTTGGCTAAGTGTATTCAAACTGATCAGAATTATTCTGAACTAATGGGATTCATGGTAATATTAATTTTTAACATATAAAATTTTATTCATTAATTTATTTTATTTTTAAAGAATATAAAATAGTGATAAAAACAGCATTAGAAATGTTACAAAATTTCACTAAAGAAACTAATAGGAATTCAACAATGGTTACCGTATTACATGATGCTATCTTCAAACTGGTTGTTGAAGTTACCAGATAAAAACATGAAATATTAATTTAAAGAAAAACACAGCAAAAGAAAATAATAATAAAAAGTTATAAGACATTCAAAAGAAGAAAAAAAATAAGAATAAGAGAATTCACCCATTAACTACTCCTTTCAAAGACCAGCAGAAATTGACAGTACAATTATCTAAGCTATTCTACATATATTCTTAAATATATCGGTTTTACTCCTTCCATTTGTCCTTTTCCTCATCCCAGTCTTTCCTTCCCTTTGAACAGTTTATTTTTAACATTTCACAGTATCTATTCTACCTTTTAGATTTTAATTACTCTTTCAGCTTCTCACACTAACAAGATAATACAGTGTTTACACCCGTGGATCTCATTTTTTTTTTACTTAGCGATATAATTTCTAGTAACCTCCACTTATCTACCAAGGTCTCAAATGAATCTTTTTATCGCTGAATAACACTCCATTGTAGAAAAATATTGTATGTTTTTTATCCATTTTTCAGTTGGTGTACATTTGGGTTGTTTCAAAGATTTAGCTATGACAAATTGTGCTATTATAAACATGATTATACATATATTGCTGTGGTATGGTGATTTCCGTTTTTGGAAAATATCTAAGAGAGGACAAGCTGGCTTAAATGGGACCTCTAATCCTAGCTCTTTGAAAGTTCTCCATATTGATTTCCATAATGGTTGTACCAGCCTGCACTCCCGCTAGCAGTGAAGTGTTTCTTTTTTCCTACATCCGCTCCAGAATTTGTTTGTGGTTGACTTCAAAGATGATAGTCATTCTTTCTTGGCTAGGCATTTTTTTAATTTGCATCTTTTGAATAACCCATAATGTTGATTTTTTTTCATATATTTAATTACCATTTGTATCTATCTTCATGTGTATCTATCTTCATCTAAGATTTCCATTTTTGGATTTGGTCTTTAAATTTTGGAGGCCTTCTTTTATTTTATTTTAATTATTTTATTTTATTTTTTGCAGTACTATTATCAGGACCCTGTGCTTGCCAGCCAAGCATTTGTTCTACTGAGCTATCTTCTCAGCCCTCTTTTTTTATTTACTTATTTGTTCTAGCTAGGTGTCTTTTGAGTGAAGGAGAGTCTATAAATTTTCCCAGTCTATGTTTTTTTTTTTTCTTTTTCTTCTGTTGGTGATTACATCTGACCTGATGAAACTTTTCAAAAATATGACAATCCCAGTTGTTGATTCTTTAAAGTAATTTCCGTGTAATTTGGCTTTTGTTCATGAACTCTATCCTATGTCCTTCACGTTTCTACTTACTATTGTTCAGAAACTTTTGTGTTTTAGTTTTCATGCTTAGATTTTTGAAGCATCTTGATTATAGTTTTATGCATAGTGATAAATATGGTCTTATTTTTCCTTAGACATATGAAAACCCAGAATGTCTAGCACCATTTTTTAAAGAAGCTATCTGTATCGGTCAGGGTTTTACTAGAGGAACAGAATAGATATAATATAAGGAATGGATATTAACACCAAATATACAATCTATAAGAAATTGTAAGATTGGCTTACAATAGCCACAGAGTCAGATAAGGAAGCGCGCACAGGGCGTCTGCACACTCCGGACTGAAGGATTCAATCCTGAGGCTTGGACTCACTGCAGCACTCCATGTAAGTCTCTGTCGGCTGACGGGTCTGTAATGGAGGACTGAAGTTTCTGTAGTTGGAGGCTGAAGAGTCTGCGGCAGAAGGCGAGAGGTCTAAGCTGGAGGCCGAAGAGTCTGCGCTGCAAGCCAGACGATGAAGTCCAGTCTGAATGCGAAGACCGAAGCTTCTCCGATGAAGTGAAGTGTTGACTCCTCCCTCAGCCCTTCCAAAAGTCTTCCTGTGCTCAGTCATTCCGACGCGGACCCACTGCGCCCCAGGGTGGAACCAATCATACCCCAGGACGGGCCCTCGATTCCGTTCCAGGGAGAAATCCAATCACATCCTAGGCAGGCCCGGGTGATACTCCAGGGAAGAACCAATTGCACCCCAGAGTGGGGCTCCCATCAATAGGGAACCAGGCCACTGAGTCATTCAGCCAAGTTGACACACTGTATCAACCACTACACTATCTTTCCTGCAATGAACATTGTTTGACCCATTTGTCAAGTATATATATGGTGGCTGAGTGTGCTTGTCGTTTTGTCTATACCTTCTAATGTGCTCCATGGATTCTCAGGTCTGTGCTATCATAAACATAGTTATACATATATCACTGTGGTATGATGGTTTCGGTTCTTTTCAAAAAATATCCAGGAGGGGAATAGCTGGATTGAAAGGGAAATTTATTCCTGGCTTACTGAAAATTTTCTATACTTATTTGTCAATACCATGTGGGTCAGTTACTCTTCTTGTGTAGCTGGTACAAATACCTGACACCCAAAATGAAGGAAGGAAAGGTTTATTTAGCTCACAGTTTTTGGAGCCCATACTCAGCCAGTTCCAAGGCAGCCTGGCACAGGGTGGAGAGCATCCAGTTAATGAAAGCAGAACAGCAACAATCGAAATAGAGGCAACTGACTAACCAGGGCAGCAGATAGCAACAGAGGGAATCTGTCTTTCTGTCTCTCTTTATGTTACATTCAGGCTCTCTGCCTCAGCCCATCCACCTCAGGTCATACCCAGAATCCAGCCATATTCAGACTCATAATCCCATCGTACTAAAACACGTAATCACAGTGGATCATGAGTCAAGTCTCAAACTCTAGAAGTTCCTGCCTCATGATTGCATGAGTGGTGGACAACTAGATACAAACCATAACACTGTTTATTTTATCACAGTAGTCTCATAGTATAATGTCAAGTTAGGGATTATAATGCCTCCTACCTTTCCTTTGTTACCCAGACTTGTTTTTGCTATTCTAAGTATCTTCTGATTCCAGGCAAATATTAGGAATTTTTTATAGATATAGATATATATCTACAAAATAATGGTATTTTATTTGGGATAGTGTTGAATCTGTATAACAATTTTGATAGAATGGCCATTTTCATAATGTTGGTTCTTTGCATCCAGGAGCAAGGAACATCTTTCCATGTTTTCAAATCCTCTTTGTTCTCTTTTTTAACAGCAATATTTTCTTTTTTTTTTTTTAATAGTTTTTTATTTTATTTACTATTTTTATTCGTTTCAGAACCTTTGTTTATTGACTCATTTTTATGGCCGGCTCAACCCGCCCCGAGGGCAGGGCTAGCACAGCATGTGGTGCCGGGGATCGAACCGCGGTCCCTAAAGCTGCCCAAATTTCCCCAAGCAGGCGCTTTAGACCATTGAGCCAATCCGCTGGGCCCCAACAGCAATATTTTCAATGGATAAACCTTTTACTCCCTTTGGGAGGTTTATTCCTAAGTATTGCATATATTGCGGTGTTATTATGAAAGTTATGGTTTCCATAATTTCTCTTACAGTGCATGTGTTGTTTATGTATAGAAATCTATTGATCTTAGAGTGTTGACTTTATATCCTGCTATACTACTGAATTTGGTTATTAAATCAGCAAGTGTCTTAGTGGAACTTTTGGGGTATTCTATGTAGAGTATCATGTCATCTGCAAATGACAGGAGTAGTGACAGCAAGCATCCTTCTTGTTCCTGATTTTTAAGTGAAGGCTTTCAATATTTTCTCATTTAGTATAATTTTGGCTCAGTTACTCTTCTCTCCTTGCTGGGACAAATACCCGACACTCAAAACCAGGCAATGAAAGGTTTCCTTAGCTCACACTTAACTGGAGGTTTCAGTCCATGTTCAGATGGCTCCAAGGCAGAGAGGCACATGGCAGAGAACAACCTTTAATGATGGCTGGCTAAGCCACAGGGCACAGGAAAGCTAACTGCAGCTCAAGCATATAACTACTCTTCCCCCCTTAGATTGAATTGCAAATCACCTGCTCCAGGGGAGGTTCAGCACCCATTTCCACAATAATGAACTAGAAATTCCAGAAGTTGCCCAATGACTGCATGAAGCTTTGGGAGGGCTAGGGATCCACAAACCATAACAATGGTGTAGTGTGTGACAATCAAATCAATGGTGCATTTTGAATTAACTTGTAATAAAACATTGAGACTCAGGTTTTGTATACTGATATCCCATAATTCATTATTGATGTGTTTTGCATATTTTGGAATATAATTCACAAAGTGATGATGATAGGCAGGGTCTTTGGAAGCTAATCAAGAGCGCAGAGTTACAATCAAACCAGGTAGTTTCAAATAAAGTACACACAACATGCTACAATAATCAATAATTATATTTGCATCTTATTAACAACAGCAACAACAAAATCTATATAGTACCACAACCCAAGAAAATAATCAACTAAAACACAAAAACAATATTAATGGAGAGTAGACATATATGCATATATATTTAGGTGAGAATTGAAAATTTACCTTCATTAGATTTAATGTCTTTTAAAGAGACAAAGTAAGACAACAAATAATGCTTTTTTAGGAGTAGGAAATATTTATCTTGAAGAGTGGAGACACAATGTGTAGTGATGAAAACATGACAAATTTAAATAAATCTTGGTAAAGGAAGAAGTACCAATTATGATGGCAAGTATGTGCTAATTAATTTTAATTTTTGTGAAAAGATATAATTACCAGATTTCTGGAGTGCTGTGGACTTTTTCAAGAGATTGTTTCCAAATTTTTATAGTCCCCAGGAAAGAGCTGGACAAAAAAAAAAAAAAAATGCCAAATGTTTTACTTTTATTAAAGATAGGAAAAGAAACATACTGTATGGACTGAGAGCAAGCCACTGAAGAGAGAGCTGTGGCCGTAAGAGTAATGGCTGTTATCTTTTGTACCCTCCACTATGCCATCTGACCTATGCTGTCACTTCTAAATCCTAACAGAACTTTCATTGGAAAAATTGAAGATAGAATTTTCTGAGTAGTCCAAGATGCAGAGTTATGGAATGGTGGTGTGTACGTGTCCTAGATTGCCATGACTGAAAGGTGATTTCCACCTGCCCAGCTGACTAGCCATTCAGTAATCTCTTGCTTTCTTTTCATGTAAGTGACATAAATTACTGTAATTCCTCATGGAATATTAAGGGAGTGGTGGTCTTTGTTTCTATATAGCTTCTTCTCCTTGAGAGGGGATGTAGGTCCTACCTATTGGGAATTATGTGCTCTCCAGCTAGCTTGGGACAGTGTGGCTCACCAACTGGGTTGAAAACTGCCTGCAAGAAGAAAATAGGGAGCCCAATGCTATATACGAAGAACTGCTGAACTGCCTTCCAATCAGAGAACCTTGCTTATGAAATCAATAGCTGCTGTCTTGTTCATGATCTAAACCCTTACATATATGGGCTTTACAATTAATTTGATATTTTATTTTGTCTAGAAAGGCAGATTTTGAAAGATCTAGCAATTAGTGACATTAAGTTTTTTTTGTGTTTGCATGCTTTTGTGCAGGAGAAAGCTTGAGGAAAGGACATTAGACCAACTAGGAGTCAGAGCCCTAGGAAATTATTTCTACTGTATATCTAACTAAAAAATACAGGGTTCATTTTAGCTTTGTGATAGATTAAGTATTTCCAGTGACTTTACATATCTCTCCCAGAAGCAATACCAGAAACTTTCTCTTTCAAAAGGGGAGCCTTGAGTGTTTTCAAGGTTCCCAGATGTAGCTTTCTTCTAAAAGAATAAGTGATCTATACTTGTAGTGCTATTGTAAGCATAGAGTGACCACGGTCGGCAGACTTGATGGGTGGCTGCTGCTGGTCATAGTCCTGTTAAAAAAATTTAAGTGACCATGTCTCATGTAATATTTTTATGGTTTTATAATATATCACTTGAGGAAGAAACAAATTATTGGTTTTTAATGTTTCTTTAGGAACTGGGAATAAGGCAAGAGACTTGAGAAACTACAAGGCTGCCCTTCTTTCCTCTAGATGAACCTTTTGGTTTTTGAAAGATATTGCAGAGATGTCTAGGAAAAACTGCCTGGGAAATATGACTACCTCTAGGCATTGTATTATTTATCAATTAGAAAGACCCTTTCTTACTATTGCTACATGGGCATGTAGCACCAGGAAAGTGAATCTGGAGTATGTGTAACAATTTACCTTTTTACCTTCTCCTAATATCAATGCTTAAATAAGATCCATGAGTGCTGCTGTTTGGACGAGTGTTCCTCAGGAAAGAAGTTTGACCATAATGAGCTGGTGTGAACTGACAGCTAAATACCCTAATGTGGTGAATTGCTAGTGTTGATCAACTTGTTACACCCAGCTGAACTGAACTAGCATGGTACTGAGTGTGGGAGGCCATCTAGGCCTCACCTTCAGTACCATATTGCTTCTTGGCTCTGGAGGGCAAGATGGAACACCACTCAGTCTCCTGGAGAAGTCCCCTTAAGGGAACTCAACATTTCTCTGTATCTGAGGAGCTTGAGACCTCACTGTTGCTAAAGATGGCCGTGGACTTTTCCTAGGAACTCTTGATAAATGCAGTTTGGATCCTCATCCTGCTAGAATAAGGTTCTTCATACTGCTGGTGCCAACTTTCTAGCTTCCGCCACTGACTTGAGGGAAGATCTTTAGAGTGTGATCTATAGAGTGTGGCAGTGTGAGACATTGTCATGGGCACTAGGCCTCCACTTATACTTGTGTGAAGCATTGTTATGGGCTCTAGTTTTTTAGCTGGACTCATGCAGGATGTCAGGATTCAGACTCTCAGCTGGATTCTTTGGTCTTTAGTATGTGAACATATTTCCTGCAACCTTTCTGTATGATTCTTTGGGTGACCACTATAAAATGATCTTATAAAATGTGTCCTGTAGCCGGGCATGGTGGCTCACCCCTGTAATCCCAGCACTCGGGAGGCTGAGGCAGGAGGATTGGTGTGAGTTCAAGACCAGCCTGGGCTACAAAAGTGAGCTCAAGGTCAGCCTCCACTACATAGCAAGACCTTATCTCAAAAAGACAAAAATAAAAAATAAAAATAAAATGTGTCCTGTATTGTACTTTTCCCCTTGCAAAAACCTCAAGCCATGACATCTGTATTTTGATGTCCTCCTTGGACACAATTAAGTATAGCACAAGTCTTTATGGTAACATTAGGTTTTCTTAGCATGGCCTGGAAGCATGACCTGATAGTGAACAAATCATTTCCCTGCCAACCGTGAATAATCTTTTGTCTAGAGAGTAGCACTGATCTAATGGGGAGACTTCTAGTTTTTGCTCCCAAGTTAAGGGTGTAGGACACTGAGACAATTAAAACTCCTAACTGAATTTTTTAAAAATTTTATTGCATTTAATAAGAAATAACAATGTGACAGTTTCAAAATGCATTAGTAGTAGTAGTAGTAGTAGTAGTTAGTAGTAGTAGTAGTAGTAGTAGTAGTATGTTTTGAGTATTTGATATGATGCATATTGTTGTACTCCTAGTCATTATACAGAGCACAGGGTGTAGATGTGGTAATTTTTCTAATCGCTATTGGTACAAAAATTTTTTTTTTCATTGAACTAAGTGAAAGTAGTTGTATACATACTCCAGTGTTCCAGAATTGCAGTGGGTTACTGGAAAAACTGGCAATATTGGAAGCTGGGGATAAGAGGGTTTTATGATCTATTACGATTGTGCCATTAGATATAAAACATTTCATGTCCATTAAAATTTGTCTTATATATCTGGATGCTCTTGTGTAGGGTGCATACACATTCTCTTCCTCTTGAATGTGTCTACTAACCAGTATGTAGTGGCCTTCTTTATATTGTTTGATGATTCTCAGTCTGAAGTTGTGACTGTCTGAGAATAGGATTGTTACCCATTTTTTCCTGAGGTCCTGAGGCATGTAGTATTGTTTTCCATCCTTTCATTTTCAGACTATGAATTTTTTTATGAGTTAAGTGTGTTTCTTGTATACATCATATTGTTGGGTTTTCTGACCTAATCCACTGAACCACTGTATTTTTTTAAATTGATCAATTGGGACTATTTACATAGATAGTTATAACTGAGATGTATTGATTTGTGCTTGCCATGTTATTTACCTGCTATTGATTATATATTTGGTCTCTCTCTAGAATACCTTTTAGTAGTATGTGTAGGGTTGGCTTTCCCATCATGAAATTCTTTGGTTGTTCTTTGTCAGGGAAGTATTCTACTTCTCCATGAAACTTCACTGTGAGTTTTGCATGGAATAGTGTTCTGGGCTTGAATTTATTTTCATGAAGGACTGCTTCATGCTCTTCTTTACTTCATGTTTTGTGAAGAGAATTCTGCCATTATTCTGTTGGGTTTTCCTTTAAATGTGATCTGTTTCTTTTGTCTAGTGGCTTTTAGTATGTTATTCTTATGCTGGATTTCTGGAATCTTGACTATTATATGTCTGGGTGCATTTTTAATTGCATTGATGTTAATTGGAGTTATATATGCTTCAGTCTTCTGAATGTAAAATTGTTTCCCTATATTTTGAAAGTTATCTGCTCTTACTTCTATCCATATTCTTTTTATATCATTTTACAGATTCCTTTCTCATTGATGCCTATGAGTCTTATGCTCAGCTTTGCATCATCATGCAGATGTTGAATTATTTTTTCTTGCACCCTCATTGTTTTTAAGAAATCCTTTCTTACATTTTCACTGGCTGCATTAGTGTTTTCAAGATCTAAAACTCTTATATTCACTTTCATTCAGACTGCTTTTCTAGCTTGTCATTGAGGTCTTAAGTTCGTGTGTATCTCTTTGCTTCTGCTTAATGTGATCTATTTCTTTCCTATATTGCTCATTCAACGAGTCCATCATTTTCCTAATCTCCTCTAATTTTTTACAGTATCTTCTTCAGAAGCAGTTAGTAATTCTTTCATTATGGTTATCCTTTCTTTTTACTTCTGAAATTATTTCCAATCTGTTTGACTTTCTACACTTCTGCCATTTTCTCTTTAATTCAGACACTATTAATTCAGAGATTTGTTTCTTTTCTTTTG
Organism: Myocastor coypus; assembly: GCA_004027025.1. Lineage (NCBI taxonomy): Eukaryota > Metazoa > Chordata > Mammalia > Rodentia > Myocastoridae > Myocastor > Myocastor coypus. The sequence continues at coordinate 48,146 of PVJA010006102.1, forward strand.
CTGATCTGATCTGACTTCTTCTATACCATTCTGAAGTTGTTTCTTTACTTCTTTTTTTTTTTACCTTAATGCTATTAATTCATAGGTTTTTTTTAAGAATTTTTTTAAATTATTTTTATTCTTGTTTCAGAACCTTTGTTTATTCACTCATTTTTTCGGCCAGCTCAGCCGCCCCGAGGGCAGGGCTGGTGCAGCATGTGGTGCGGGGGATCGAACTGCAGTCCCTGAAGCCCCCCAAGCTTCCCCAAGCAGGCGCTTTAGACCACTGAGCCATCCCGCTGGGCCCATAGGTTTTTTTTGTTTTGTTTTGTTTTTTGTTTTCAGAGATTATTTCTGGCCTGATTTCCTTTATACCTTTCTGCAGTTGTTTATTTTCCTCAGATACTATTAATTCAGAGATTTGTGCTAGTGTGATTCCCATTTTATTCTATGTTAGTGTCTCCTGTATTTGATCTGGGTGTACCTGCAGTCTGACATTGAATTTTGCTCTTTCTCTCTGTCATTGTTTATAGCATTGCCTCTGGCCTTTGGTGTAGAGCTTAGTGCAATTATAACTTTTGCATAATTCTTACCCAAAAGATATTATTAGGTTAAGGAAATTACAATTTTTTATTTACAGAACTATAGTTAGGAACAATAGTAGTGAGTAGTGGCATTTATAAGTTGATAAGCTTTTGTAACTAATGAGTTTGTATTTTACACAATAAGATCAATCCTTATGTCTGTGTAGCTAAGAAGATATTAAACTGGGAGTTTGTATTTAATTTAGTTCACTGAAATTCTGTCTGATTACCTCCCTTGGACGTACCTGGGAGGTATGGTGCCAGATGGTGAGGAGGTTAGGCTAGTGGGCTGCATGGAGCAGGAAGTCTCTCTCATGTGGTACAGAGGTGCCCCAAAACAACTCTTTATTATGTCTTTCCATTTTGACAAATCAATTTAACACAAAATAAATGTACTCATTCATTGTTTTGGTTTCCTAAATTCAGTATCAGTCAAAATTGCTTTGATTGCATTTCAGTACTGCTTTCTCTGTTAGAACAGGTCAGTGATAAATTGACTTCTCTGGTCTAAAATGTAAATTGTATGAAAAAATGTCGATTTATGTAATTTGTATTTTTTCTCAACATTTATAATCTTTCACTATATTTGCTTTGGAGATCAATGCCCAGCAAAGTTCTAGCGGACTTGAAGTCTTTTTTCTGTATATATTCAGTAATTATTGACATCTTTCAAAAGATTCTAGTCAAATGTTATGAAAACATTATTTTAAAATACATGCATAAAATTATACCACGTATGCAAGGTGGTTCAACTTCCAAAATAAGTTAGTGTATCTTATGATATTAATATAATAAGAAAGAACAATCATAGTGCCATTCTTGTAGGTAGCTGAATTAGATAGAAATCTTATAGGCAGTCAGACAGGGCCAGATCATCAAGGAGACAAGATGGGAGACAAGGTAACTTTATAACTACAGACAGACACTCCTCAGCCATGGGCCAGATCTCAATACAAGAGCAAACCAAATCAACTACATACTTCCTTAAGGGTGGTCATCAGGGAATGAATACTAAATAAGTATCAACCACCTTGAAAGAGCCTAGAAAGAGTGAGAAGCCCAAGCCCAATAAGTGGTATTCTTGCCTGCTTGCTACATGACTTGCCTTCCCATTGGATCCCTATTTTACACAATTTTACCTGAGCAGTGGTGATTGTAATCTCATTGGTTGACCATAGTCTTTGTCCCACTTCATACCCACCTAAGGGAGTTTCTATGTCTTCTCTATAAAAGTCCCTGTAAGAGACAGCTTCTTGGGAGACACACATTTGGGACACCCCTCCTGTCCCTGTCTTGAACAGGAGGTTTCTTTCTCTGAATAAATATATCCTGCTCATTGCCTCCATTTGTTCCTAAAATTCATTCTTTGGTTTTAGAGAACACAAACTTGTTCCAGGTACTTTTCAGGTTGGGAGATCAGTTTTTCCTATATCATTTGGAGGCTCCCTATTGGAGGTCACCCATCTGAGATCAGTTTTTTCATTCCTGCATCACCATGGCCATCTATATGCCTTTCTATGGGTGAGTGGATGTATGACATCTTAGTTGCTCTTCTCTCATTGCTGGGACAAACACCGGACACCCAAAAAGAAGGAAGGAAATGTTTAGCTCACAGTTACTGGAGGTTTCAGTTCATACTCAGTTGGCTCCAAGGCAGAGCCACACATGGAAGAGAACTACCTTTCATGATTTCAGCAAAGAGCAAGAGTGAAGGGAGCACTAGCAGCACACCTAGCAGCTAACTACTATTCCTTCCTTACATTTAAATGTAAATTACCAGCCCCAGTACAGGTGCAGCACCAAACACCCACACCCACAGTAATCAATCACAAACTTCAGAAACTGCCCTATGGCTGTATGAGCCTTTAGAGGGACAGCTTTACACAAACCATAGCATAAGAACAGAGATGCATCCAGGTAACAGGACATTATTCAAAGCAAAAGTAATTTTCACACTATGAAAAGACATGAAGGCATCTTATTTGTACATTTTAAGTTATAGAAGCCAACCTTAAAGGGGTAAATGACGTATAATTCCTTCAATGTGGTTGTCCTTAAAAGAAAAATAGGAGACTGCGTGTGTTGGTATGAGCCTACAATCCCAGTGTTTCAGAGGCTGGAAACAGGAGGATCACTATAAGTCTGATCTGTATAATGAGAACTTGCATTAAATACATTAAAAACATACAAACAAAAAAAGATAAATAGGAGATAGAGGAGATAACAAGAATAGTGTGATTTTGAAGGTTAGAGGATTGTACTGATCATCAAATATAATGAAGAGGGCTGACCAGATAGCTCAGAACTAAAGAAGCTGCTTAGACAGAGCAAAGCAGCACAGGTTCAATCCCAGATGTGCTGTTTTGGACTCACCCCAGGGCTTGCTAAGAGTGCAATTGAGTCTGGGCATGGCGGTGCATGCCTATAATACCAGTGTTTAGGAGTCTAAAAACAGGAGAATCACTGTGAGTCTTATTTACATAGTGAGACCCTGTAGGCCCTGCAGATCCTGTAAAAATATACACAAAAAAAGAATTTCAGAGTGGTAAAATACTCTGTGTATGACTAGGATATATTCAGCATGCATTTGTACAAAACAATAACATATGCAAGACTGAGTGAATCCTGATGTAAGCTATAGATGGAGGTGATTATGATGTATCAATGTGGTTTCATCCATTTTAACAAATGTGTAAACTACTCTATGGTGGAGGAGATTCTAAATGTGTAGAGATAGAAATATATGAGAAACACCTGTTCCTTTCACTACATTTTTGTTATAAACTTAAAACTACTTTGAAAAAATAAGTATTTTAGAAAATTAGTTTTCAGCTACTGCACCTATCCATATCAAAACTTGCTTGACTTTATTAGGTTATCACGCACTCATGTTAGAGAATCTTATTATTTGTGGTATCTGATGTGTTCCACAATGTATGTTACAAACTTTGGCCTTCATATATGTAGAAGTTTTAAATTATTGAATAATGTGGTTAGCAATATTTGTTGGTAAATTTCAACATGAAATTTAATCCCTAGTTTTACAATCTAGCCTATGTCTACATTCATTTGATATTACTTAAGTCACAGTCTGTATTGCATAGAAAATGTTCAACAAAGACACATGTGCGTTCATTTTTTTTAATTAAAGTAAACAAATCTTTGTGCAAAACTACTTTGGCTCAGTCAAGAACAAACAAACTAATGAGAATATTTCAGCTTCAAATAGTCTGTTTTAAATTCTATATTCATCATTCATGACTCATTTTGTTGTCCTCTACTATTATTAAGTTGCCAGTGGGGAGTCTGAATGGAAATGCCTGCCACAGGAGGATAGCACTATGTTATAATGAAATCTGTAGAATCGAGTCTAAATATATTTTCATCATAATTTAAGGCCTTGTTGAAGCAGGATAAATGATTCTTGTCCCTTGTCATTATGCTACCTGAGCAATGATACGACATTTGTGTCTTCCCATTATATTTTCAGAACTTCCCTATGGGTAGCAGATGAACAAAAGTACACTGCTCAAAAATTATAAATTTGCTTCTGAAAAAAAAAAGTCAATGTGCTAGAACAATAGAAGCAGCAAACTTACATGTAGTTGAGAAAATTAAACTGAAAAAAAATAGTTTTGTTTACCACTCCTCATTTTATGGTTCTGAATTAGTAGTGTATATTTGGGGTAAGGCAAAACTGGTCCGGCAAATGGGTATAAGCTACCAACGTCATGAGACCTATTGCACATGCACGAAACACACACTCTGAAATGACTTTCTTATTCCTTGATGTTGTGCATAGAACCAAGAAAAAGTGCTAGCTTCAATTCTTCATTTACATTTGGTGAGAAATTAAGTAAGTTTTCAATTTCAGATCTTAAATCTGAAACCAGGTCAAATGAAGTTCTGACAGCACAACTCTCTCACCGCCTTATTTTCATGAAGAAGAAGCCAATTTCAGATATAAAAGATTTCCCTGTATTCTCTTGGGACTGCTGAGTCTGTTCAAAGACCACCTGTCACTTACTAGGGTGTATTTCTTTTCAACTTTTGATAAATATGAATCCTTCCTGTTACCTTTTTTGTGTGTCTTCTCTAATTCTTTGTTTAAGACAACAAGAACCTAAAAGACATCTCTTTGGGATTCAAAAGCTTATAACATATTGGATTCTGAGAGCATTTTGGATTCTTTAGAAGAACATATGTAGAAAATTAAATGTGCAAGGTAATTTATCCTCTTTCCTAAAACTCCCTGGCTGATATTATCCTTGCTGTTTTTGACAGTATTCACAGCTTTGGTGAAAGTCAACTTTGGGTGTTTTGTTTTGCTTTCTTATTAAGAAAATCATTCGTGTGGGGTCTACCAGAAAAAAAAGTTGTCACATCTAGCTAAAGACTCATGTTTTCTATTTAATATATCAGAAGGAAAATTGATATTTATCATGAGTCCTCTATTTTTGTGTTTTATATATAATAACATATGTTACAGAGCCCATTATTTATTTCAGAGCTCTGAAATTTTGTGGTATTTTATTGTATTTGCTTATTTCCTTAAAGTTTGACTACATTTTTTATACTGGAACTTGAACTCAGCACTTTTATTCTTAACTACATTCACATCCTCTTTTTCTTTTGTCTCTTTCTTTTTCTAGTGAAATAGGGTACGGCTAAGTCACAAATCTGTGAAGGTGATCTTTCTGCATCAGCCTCTTGAAGCCTGCAGATTACAAGTGTATGGCTTTATATTTGGCTTAGAATTTGTTTTTTAATCACCCAAAGTAAACAACAGCTCTTTAAAAGTCTACACAACCTATTTTAGAATACTGAGTGATAAATTATAGTTTCATAAAATTGAAAGTAGGTATTATTTTCTTATGATAACTCTATGTCCCTGATTTGAAGGAAATGAGAAAGTTTTTTTTTTTGTCTTTTTGAGACAGGGTCTCGCTATGCAGTTGAGGCTGGTCCTGAGCTCACTTTTGTAGCCCAGGCTGGTCTCGAACTCGCACCAATCCTCCTGCCTCAGCCTCCCAAGTGCTGGGATTACAGGCGTGAGCCACCGCGCCCGGCTAGAAATGAGAAAGTTTTAAGTGATGTTCAATTAACTGCTATGTTAGTCTCTCTTCTTATAATTATCTTCAATTAAATTAATATTATCTACACACTACATCTTGGTGATCTGATTTTTATAGAAGAAATATAACTCTTACCCATTTAATTGACAGTTGTAAGAAGTTTGTGCTCCCACACCATCAAAACTATAGCAATGAAACAAAGAAAGAAGTTGAAGAGAGCTTCATTAAGCATAAAGATAGAATAGCTCCTGGATTTCTAGGAGGAGCTCTAAATGGGATGGTCACAGAAGCTAATTTATACACAGGGCTAATTTATATAATGAATTGCTATTGGATATAATATATGTCACACAACAATCAATCAGTAGGACTACAGGTATAACCACTGAGCTACTCTTGAATGAATATGGAGCTAGGTCTTGTTAACAAGGGCAGATAGAATAAGTACATTTTGGGGAATGTATGAGTGCAGCAGTTTTGGGTACTCTTCTAGGAAGCTAACACCTATCTGTACTCACAGAACCAGGCAGTACTAATTACAATGTCATTACACATGGTTATTTATCTTTTTAGGAGGCATATAGGCCTCACCACTGCATCTTCATCCTGAAGCCTGGTCTTCTTCAGATGTTCTTGCAGCCATAAACTATTTTTGTGCTGACTTCCTTGAGTACTCCTCTCTGACCATATATTAGTTTCTATCTAATTTAGCTGTCTGTAATATACTTAAATCTAATTTATACTGCAATCTTTTTGAGCTAGGATATAAGAAATACAAACTAAGAATTACGAGGAAAAATCATAATTTAAAAAACATTGGGACTAGGGAGATAGCTCAGTGGAGTAAGTTCTTGCCTTGTAAGCACAAGGTCCTGAGTGTGAGCCCTAGTATCTCAAAAAAAAAAAAAATATATATATATATAAGAAAATAATTGTGGGAGAAAAGCCCAGCTTATTTGTTTATTTTTCTTGTCCTAGAACATCATAGGCCTGGACAATTGCATTTAACCTCCAGAACCTGTCCATTTCCCTTTTTACTGTTCAATAGTCCACTTTCAGCCACTCTCACTTGTGAATGGGTGACCTTTTCACTTGTAAGTTATCTACCATCCAAAATACATAAAAATTATCATACTCTTTTTTATTCAATCAAGACTATAATTTTATACTATAGTATTGTACAAATTTCTACTTCCAAAAACATAAAATAAAAATAAAGAGGGAAGAAAACATACATGTCACTTTATATGTACATAATACATTACCTTGGAGAATATGCCCTAGAACCTGATAAAATTAGGGAAGGAAACTGAAAAATTGAGCCACAAACAATGGAGAAACAAATTTCACTACACGATCTTTGAATCTTCTGAATTTGAAAATTATGTAAATGCATGACCCAATCCAGAAAAAAAAAAAAAAATGAGTATTCCTAAATCCAAACTGAAGTATATTTTTCGAGAGTCCACATTTCACACTAGAGTGCCAGCCAAAATCTCTGTACCTTATCTTTCTGAGTTCATGTATTCTTCAGTGTATCCTAAATTTTCTGCTGAATAAGCATTTTCTGTTCCTCTTACTTCCACTTCCTGAATATAATTTTCTGCAACAAGTGTCAGTAAACATGTGAACCTATTCTCAAAAACACTGGGTTCAGTTACTCATCTCAACTTTGGGAATCATTAACCCCAATCTGGCGACACTGATTAGCCATTCTTTTTATTAAAGATCATAACTAGTAATTCCATTAGTGGAGTAATTGTAGTACACACCTCTAGCAGTGACATGGGAGAAAATCCACTCCCAATCTACTAGCTGTCAAATGTGGCAAGTTTTCATCTTTTGAAATCAAAGAATGAATTCCAACAGACTAAAATGGTTAAGAGTAGAAAAAGTTTAAGATAGGAATACCTCTTCAAAACTTGAGGTGGTCACTCCTGTTTCAGTGGGTTGCGACTGAAGTCCTTGCTCCAGAGTGTTTTATAGGGCAAAATCATGAGACTGCTGTAAGCTAGCTCAAACTGCATCAACCAATAAGATTGTAAGTGCACCCATCTTGCTAATATTGTTTCAGTAGGGAACAGGGCATGGAGCAAGGACATCTATGACATCATTAACTTTGGCTTATCTTTGACTTCTAAAATAGAAGGAACTTAAGGAAAGGATGGTTCGGATGCTTTGAGCATGTACCCAGGTGTCAGATATGTATCTAAATTTAATGAATTATGTAGTAACAATTATAATTTAATATCAATTTTACATTCAAACTTTAGAGAAATAAAGTTAGTCATCGTGAGGAGAATGTACCCTCTTCAGATGTGGGTCTAGTCATAATTATGATGTCACTACCTTTCTCTGAGTTACTTGATAGCAGAGTATACTTGTGACTGTACATTAGTTTTTACCTAACAGATGCTTATAATACTCCCTCTCTTAAGGGATATTCTTATCCATATCTCCTGGATTTTTATTTTCTTACTTGGCTGTGCCAAAATTACATTAGGTAACTTCTTGTAAAAGTGCGTTGCCAAATAATCACTGTTGCGTATATCTCTCATTCAGGAATTAGATTCCAAATTGTTCTCATACGAAACAAAAATTGAGAAAAATGAGCAAAAGCAAGGGATAATGTTTATTTCAAAAAGTAAAAGAGAAGAAGGGAGGGAAAAAAGTGACTCTACAGCACATATTTGTGCCAAGTGAAAGGAATATGTGACATAAATATGTACTCTTGGGGAAAGCACACCTGGCTGTTGTGAAGAAAGTCATGGTAGTAAACACTTCTTGGCATCTTGGCTTTTTATACTACGAAAATCTTTAGGAAATCCATGAGAAGTTCTACATATGGGTAGAGAGCAGTACCTCTGGGATTCCATGTTTCAGGCTAATGTAAGATCTAGCCCATCCTTATTGAAAACCTGCTCAAGTTCTCACAAGAATTCCATATGCAGCAATTTAGGAATTATTCTGCATGTATGTTCTGAGATCTTGTGATTAATACGTCATGCCTATATCAAACTTTATAGTGGCCTAAACTCCTCTCTTATTTGTGCTTCAGTGACACAAATCACTATGTATCTTTATAGGCTGCTAAATTTTCTATAGTTTCTTCCCTCTGGAAGTGGTTGTAGACCATAAGAATTAGAGACTATATGCTCTCCAAGTACTTTTGGATGTTGTATCTCATTGGTTGTGTTGAAGAAAGAAAATTCTGCCAGAAAATAAGGAAAGAGTGACCACTGAGCTTCACTGTTAGACCAAATATGAAGAGGAGGTCAGATTTCCACATTTGCTGTAGCCACACTGGAGTCTTGCTTTTTGAAAAGAAATCTCAACTTTTCCAGAGGTTCATAAAAGTCACTTTCTTCTTTTTGATGACCTTACTCTTCTGACATGTTTAGTAGGACTGGACTTATTCTAGAAAGATGGATCAAATTTTCTGTGGCTACCACCTTTACTACAGTGAGTATGACACAGGTCATTGAAAAAGGGCTCTTATTCCTCGGTTTTAGTTGGTCTGCAGGAGTCCTGTCCAAATTTTTGTTAGCACTTGCTATCTAGGATGATCAATAATTGGCCCCTCAGACAAAAGCAGGCAAGGTCCTGTTCCCATGCATCTGTATAACTTGTACTTGAAACAGTTTAATTAGATATTGTAAGAGCCTCATGCTTAATGGGTCTAGTATCATATAATGTAATATAAATGGCTGCCTGTGTAACATCTCAAATTGGTTCAAACTTATCCCAATTTGAGGTATTTAGTGAACCTTTATAAGTGAACTTAGGACACTCCTTTCAAAGTTTGTCAGAGATTGGTTTAGGGTCTGATTTTTTCTCACTCCCTTTCCAGAAAATTAAGGCTTCCAAGAGGAATGGAGGCAACATTTTGTTCTTAAAGCCTTTGCCATTTCCTAAGTTACTCAGGAGGTAAATGAAGGGCCATTATCAAATTTGAGGGACTGGTATAGTTGATAATCGAGATCTCAGGATTAAGAAGCATTTTGATTACCTCTATGGCCTTTTTGCGTTAGTAGGACAAGCTTACTCAGGAGGGTAAATGAAGGGCCATTATCAAATTTGAGGGACTGGGATAGTTGATAATCGAGATCTCAGGATTAAGAAGCATTTTGATTACCTCTATGGTCTTTTTGCGTTAGTAGGACAAGCTTCATTCCAGCCTACAAAGTTGTCAATTGGGACCAAGAGCTGTTTAAACACCCCACACAGTGATACATGGGTAGAGACCAACTCTCAGTCTTCTCCAGGTTATATACCTCTCTTTTGTTCAGGCTATTTAAAGGAAGAGATTTGGGTTTGCCCAAATTATTATAGGCAGACAGTAGGCAAACCAGTTGTAACTGTATGTAAACTTAAGTGCTCATTTTCAGCTTAACATCTCTTTCAAGGCAGAAGGAATGATGAAGTGTTTTGTAGCCTTTGACTGTGTCCCTTGAGGAAGAACCTGTTTATATTCTATAAGAAGAAGATATGAGAAAACGCCAGAGTTCAATGTTTTATCCAAAGACTTACCAGGGTACTCTGATAGCTTGCCTTGTTAATTGTGCTACCGGACATGGAAAATTGTAAAAGGTAAGTATTTCCTTCCATACATGATACTTCACTAATGGACAGGATAAGTTGTAAAGTACTTCAAGTTCAATTGAAATGGTTTAAATCTGTCTGAGGAGCATGATAAAAAGTCAATGAATGCAGGGTTTGCATAGGGCATAAGTTTCACCAGAGTTTCAGCATGAATTGAGGGGAGTAAACATGATTTATTGGTCTGGTGGCTATAAGAAAGTTGAGCTGGATGTGGTACATGCTAGTAATCCCAGCACTTGGGAGTCTAAAGCAGGAGGATCACTGCAACTGCAAGATTAGCATCAACTATATAGTAAAAACCTGTATAAAACAAAATCAAAACAAAAAAAATCAGGCCTTCTACCATCAGCATAGCTGGTACCTTAGAGATCTACCTTGCCCCCTATACCACCAGCAGAGCATTATGAAACCTTGGCCTGTCCTCATCATCATTGGAAAATACTTGAACTGTGAACACCCAACATATTGAAGCAGAAGTCACATTGAACCTCACAGAACAGGATTATTGGTGCACATACACTGACCTCACATTATCTTGGAAGCCTTGCTCACACACACCTGCTGTACTATGGTCACTACTGAGTTGGGGAGGACACAGGAGCCATAAAATGTCAAAACAATGGAGCAATAGGCAATCTGAGACCTCCTGACCTCCTGACCTCCAGACCTTCAGACCTCCAGAACAATAAAAGCCAGGAGACAAAGTCATAGAAGAATTCAAAAACCACACAACTAAAATATCTTAAATCATAGTAACTGAAGTATAAAACAACTCCATCAGGTTATGAAAGAAATCAAGTAATCAGAAAAAAATCTCTCTTATGAAAACAGAAATGATAACAATCATGACAGAATTTCTCTGCCCACCTAAGAAGACATAGATTAAGAAAGCAGAAGGAAGGGAGAAATGATAGAAACATTGAATGAACAGCAAAGATAAGATCTACAATGCATAAAACAGATGCAGACAACTACCTGTGAAATTAAGAATTCTATTTAAAACTCAAAAGCCACTTGAAGGAAACTAAAGATAGAATTGCAGACATTGAAAACACCATCGCCTTTAGTGAATATTAAAAGAAAAAAATGTCTTAAAAGTAACCAGGAACCAGGAAATAACAATTCATCACCTGCAAGACAACATAAAGGAAGCACAAGATTTAATGGTGTTGAGGAAATGGCAAGACTCAGCACAAATGACATAAAAAAGATTATTTGGAGAAGTAGTAGCAGAAATTCTCCCAAGCATGGAAAAAGAATCTGATATACATTTACGTGAGGCATATAGAACTCCAGTTAGCCATATTCACAATGATTCCATATTCAGATACATGATAAATAAGATTCCAGGAATTATCAGAAAGAGAAAAGACTCAAATTCATGCAATAATAAATGAAAAGGATGAACTCATTACACACTACAGAAATTTAGATGATCATCTAAAACATCTTCCAAAATCTTTACTCTCACAGGCCAGAAAATACAAAAGAAATTAACAGATTCCAAGACACATATGTATTATCAAAGCTGAATCAAGAAGATATAAGCATTCTGAATAACCCAATGAAATTGAAAATGTCCTGAAATGTCTATCAACACAGAGAAGCCCAGGTCCTGATAGACGCATAGCTGAATTCACATGAAATTTAGGGAAGATTTAAAGGCACATCTTCCCAAACTCATAATTGAAGTTGAAAGGGAAGCAATTCTCTCAAACTCACTCCTGGAGGCAAATATTATTCTGACACCCAAAACAGAAACAAACCCAACAAAAATGAGAAGTAGAGACTAGTCTCCCTAATGAACGTAGATGCAAAATCCTCAATAAAATATTAGCAAACAGAATGTAGTATATCATCAAGATGATACAGCCACACCAAGTGAGATCCTACCAGAGTCTAAAAGACATCTCTGTGCAAGTGACACTTGGCATCAGTGAATACAGAACATCTCCATGGGCTTTTGTCCTTATATTTGGACTACTTTGGAGGTGGGGTTTAAGCTACAGTTGGCCTTACCTGGTCCTTCAGGTCCTGTAAAGTAGGGGCAGAACTTCCCCAAACAAAGTCCCCTGAGGGACTTGATCGACCCCTTGATGGTCCAAATTGCATTTTAAATCCCTTGAGAACTCTTCTTGTACACTGAGCCTCTTAATAGCTCAACTATTTTAAGACCCTTTGTGGCTCTGCTGAACCAGAATGAAGTCCACTGGGAAAGTTAATCCTTGCATTTACTCACTCTTATAGTAAAAAGGTTAGGAATGGAGATGACACTCCTTTTGCATCTTAAGAGTCTTCTCACATAAATTTTACAGACTCTCTGTGCTGCTCATGTAGGCAGGCAAAGGTTTTCAGATTATCTGCATTTAAGCAAGGAAGAAATCTATACCCAAGTTAAATTTAAGCCAAGGGGAGTGGGACTCAGCTAAAGCTAACTTGAATGGGCCCTCCTGGTTGTTGCCTTGCCTCCACAAAAAGCTTCCTTTTGAAATAGACATTTTTCTCTTCATTGTGGGCATGAAGCATGGTGACAGCTAAAGCAATTTAGAGTCAGAGATGTAGTCTGTATGGTCAGTTAGTAGAAACAAGGAGGATGGTGGGAGGTGGCACAAGCTCATGTTTAGCCGTACAACTGTATGCAGGCCCTAAGCCTATTTACTGGTGGCACTCACACCCAGAAGGTGGAACCCTTGATCCCAGCACCATGCCATTACTTAAACCAAGAAAATAATCAATTTCCAAAACTGAGGCAAGCAGAGATCAGGTTAACTTTTCAAAAAAAAAAAATTTCAGAAATTGTGGTGTAGCAAACAAACAACAACAATAAAAAGACAAAAGGTAAAAAGACAAACAACAATAAAAAGACAAAGCTGGAGAAATAAGTGAAAAGCAGGTTAATTCTGAAAGAAAAAGGAATAACAAGTCATAACAAACAAATATGCAAATAACAAGGACTCATGGCTTCTGTTTCTGAAAGGAACAGAAGTTGGGCCTAACAGGCCCTCAACATGGTCTCGGGCTGGGGAGATAGCTCTGAGGCACAAGTGCCTGCTGGGCAAGTGCAAGGTCGTGAGTTCGAACCCTGGTCCCACAAAAAACAAACATGGTCTCTAGTACCTGACATTTATGTCTGGAAGGCATAAAAGTAAAAATAAAAACAGGATGAAACTCTCTGTAGAGCATGTGCAGTCAAGAAAAAGAGGAAGAAGCAAATCAATGTGAACCTGGAGAAAGCAGTGCAGGGAAGTTTGAGATAAGCTAGGATATCAAACATGATTTGGTGTGTGTGTCTTCTCATACTGTACAAATGTCTTGAAACCCTTGAGAACCTCTACATTTGATTTTTATGAGGCAGGGCTGGAATCCTGTGCCTCAGGCTGATGTTAGGTCTATGTCATCCTATGAAAAACCTACTTGAGTTCTAACGAGAAGCTTTTGCATGGGGCTTCAGGAACTGTTATGTATTGTGAGATCTTGTGTTAATAGGATATGGTTACTTTGCCATGTTGGTTACCATGCCCTAATCTCCTATTTCAGTATCTTAAATGCAATTAGGGGAGAGTGAGTGCAGTGTCGTCCATCATGCTGCTTCCAGGTGAAGTGGGTCAGTGTAGGAAAGACCACAGCTCATCCATATAGCTAATCTGCTAGGCCTTGAAGCGAAGTCATGTTGCAGTTTAGCAGCTATGAACTCCCTTTACAAAGCTCAATATAGTAGATTTAGTAAGAAGAGTCTGGCATGTCTGTAGATTTGGAGTTTGGAACATTCTAGGTGACCATAAGTTTGTACAAAAATTTCCAAGAGATAAAGTACTTGCAACGAAAGCATGAATACAATAAAAAGACAGATTGAGAAAAGAACTACACCTAGGCTCCTAGTCCTTTCTACTGGTGGGTATCATCTTTAACTCTGACTTTTTTTTAATGTTTTTTTTCTCCAGTAGATAGGAATTTTTTATCTGAAAGCAATAAACTTCATGTGTTAATACCAAAGTCCTTCCAGTCTGAGATGTAAGATGAAGAGTTTGCTGGTTTCGGAAAACAAATTTATCAAAGGATGTTAAAGGCTCTTGATAAGTGAGGTTTTGAACCATTAGAGTGGTTAACTATAGATAAAGGAATCTGCCAGCAGAAGCCCGTGTCTATATCTAAGATTTATGACTATGCTAGTATTCTTTTGTTACACATTTCTGCAGTGAAACTAAGACCAAGTTAAACTGATGCCTGTGTTAATGTAAACTAACCTCCCACTATATATCAAGATCAGCTAAGTTTCCTCCGACAATGTGTTTGGAACTATGTATTGAGCCATGATGGGTCCCTGTCTTGCTTGACCATCCTGTAGCTTGTCTTGCTTATAACTTCCTGTGAATGCATGGGAGATTTTTCTCACTTTGGTGACCCTCTTTATTGGCACACTTTCTTTGTTGGCCCCTACTCTCTGGGATCTAACAATCTTGCTGTTGAGGTGTTCAATCTCTAGATGTGATCATAAAATTAAACCACACCTCTCACTGTGGTACTGATGCAACCAATCTTCTCTTCTGGATGTTCTATCACTGAGTGTTGCACACAAAATCCAGGAAGACAACTGGACTAAGAAGACAGCCAGTATTTTGACTTTGGACCTTCAAGGTCAACAAGAACCCATGGTAAGAGTGGACATTGTCTGCAGGACTCTACAACTTTGATGAGTAACACAATCTCTGGGCAGGAAGATACCATGCTGTAAATATGCTGTATAAATTGCCTTTGAGGGCTCTGGTGGAAGCCCACTTTTTTGACGTCTCCTGTATCTCAGATCACTTATAGTGATCCTCTTGTTTTCAGCCTCACAAGTGCTAGAATTACAGGGTTACTATAATGAAAGACAAAGGCACAAGGAGAAGCATTTATATTGTTTCTGGATAAAGACTATGTACAAAGCTACACTAGAGCATACCCCACTTCCTTATGTGATCAATATTAACTAAGGAGATACACTTAATAATCTTATTGATTCATTATAGTTTAAACCGTGTTTTACCCACCTCATGATTTTTATACTCACCTTGATTTTTCCCTATAAAATATAAAAAAAATTATCACCATGGAAATCTACTTTTAAGACAACTCCTGTTTCTGAGAATCTACCTCTTCATAAATCTTTCCATGTGCTTCCTTTGGCAGATATATTCTAAAATTAGAAGCAATAAATCTTTCCTACTTTTAACCTCCCTTGATTTTGGAATTCATTCTTAGATTTTGGGGGGGCACAAACTTGGCACATCTGACATCTGCAAGTTGACAGTTATATTTCCCCTGTATCACTTAGAAAACATAACAATTTAAAAGCTTAGCAGTAAGCCACTCGCTTACGATGTACAAGGCTAAAGGTTGAATCCTTAAACCAAATTAATAATAATAATAATAATAATAATAATAATAATAGTAATAATAATGTCATTTGAATTATATCACATCTTCACTTAGTCATGTAAAATTCTGATGTAAAATTTCATCCATTCAATTAATTCATTTAATAGATGACATTATCAAATTTAGAAAGTATAAAAAAAGATGTTTGGAAAAATTTACATTTTTCATTAAATGGTTTAGCTTTTTAGGAAGGTACTTGTGCCACAGAGCTATCTTCCTTGTGCCAAACAGTTTAGCTTTTCAAAAGTTTTTATTTCCTCCTCTTTCATCTCCCCTGTGCTCCTCTTGGCTAAGGATTCATTGCCAATATAGATAGATAAATTTAAGAAAAGTTGTTGTTAAAAAAAAGAACATTTGTTGTACCAAAACTCCTACTGGTTATGATCATATTTTGCATTGTTTACTCTGGTGAATTTTTTTCTATCATTGCATAGTAAAATGGATATATTGAGTCAGGAAACCTAGAAATCTTAATAGTTCTTTCTATGAATTATTGATTCAATGTTGTTAAAAGAGAATATGAGCGCAATGAATTTTTCAAAGTCTGTATCCTATGTTGCTTTTTACTTCATCTATGACATTTGCTCAAATAATAAACTTGAGACAACAAAATCAGAGATGACTTCACTGACATACAAGGCTATTAGAAATCTCCCACCTCAACCTTTTTTTTTTTTTTCTTTTTTTTTGCAGGACCGAGGTTTGAACTCACGACCTTGCACTTTGCCAGTCAGACACTTGTGCCACGGAGCTATCTCTCCAGCCCCCCACCTCAACCTTTTATAGGAATGCTTCACTTGGGCCACTTCTCCATGAATATTTGGATTCTAACATGAAGTATTTCATAAAATGAAAGCCATGGCTGTGGGTCAGGATCCAAGCATTTATGAGCCTTTAGTGTAATATACTGTTATTAACCTCAAATCCTCAACTTAATGATGAACAGAATTTATATTCTGTTAATATCAATTGTTTACAGACAAACAATATTTTAATTATTCCCCCTCAGCAGAAAATAGCGAAAATACTAACAGCAAATCCAGGCTCTACAGTGTCCAAAAGATACCGGTAACTGCTATGCAGAATATAATGAAAAAAAGCTATATTCTTACTGCTTTAGGCAAGCTACTGTGATTGAGTTCCGTTTTATTGTCTGATGTTATAAGAACTCAAAGTATTTAAAGTTGAGTTAGTATAAGTAAATAGGTCACTGTAGGACAAAGCAAGAACTTAGAGAATGAGAATGAATTATCATGTTAACTGAGATGTACGTAGGAAATAATGTAGAACATTTAAAAGATTTGGAAAATTTCACAGACAAGTCTACAGATTTACATTCTTGGAAACAAAGTAGCATAAAGCTATATTTGAATGGAATAGTTTTTATGGAAAATGTGAAGAAATAGGGGGCTGGGGAGATAGCTCCATGGCACAACTGCTTGCTGGGCAACTGCAAGGTTGTGAGTTTGAATCCTGGTCCTGCGAAAGAAAAAGAAAGAAAGAAAGAAAGAAAGAAAGAAAGAAAGAAAGAAAGAAAGAAAGAAAGAAAGAAAGAAAGAGAAAAAAGAATGAAAATGTGAGGAAACAAAGAATGTATATTGAAAATTGAATAGAAAGCATTTGATGCTATGTTTTTGAAAATAGATGGACTAGACAAATACTTTGACAAAATCAGTAATTTATCAAAATGGAATATTTTGATCACTTATTTTGAGGCACATTTTGTCCTCTGCCTGTGTAAGTTCTGCATCTACAAATTTAAACAACCATGGAGAAACATTATATTTCAAATACTATTTTTTTTTTTTTTTGTCTTTTTGAGACAGGGTCTCACTATGCAGTTCAGGCTGGCCTTGAGCTCACTTTTGTAGTCTAGGCTGGTCTCGAACTCGCACCAATCCTCCTGCCTCAGCCTCCTGAGTGCTGGGATTACAGGCGTGAGCCACCACGCCCGGCTTCAAATACTATGTCAGTACTGAAAAATTATGGATTTTATATTCTCAGCATTATTCTCTAAATAATCAATTTATATGGAATTTGCAGTGTAATAAGTCTCTAAAGATATAGTTTAGATCTACAATATTCCCCAAAGGTTCCTGTGGCAAGGATTGGGCCATGAGAAATGATTTAAAGAGTAGATGAGAAGATGTGCATCAGTTGCATGTAAACACCCACATTTTGTGAAAGAGGACCTGAACATCTGCGGGTTCTAATTTCATGGGAGCTCTAAAACTAAATCCAGTAACTATGGAGAAACAGTTGTCCTATCTACAGTGAATTGGAGGGAGCTAGGAAAGTTAAGCACAATGGAATAATACTGTGCCATAAAAATAAACTTCAGTCACTTCTAGAAAAATGGATGGTCCTTGAGACCATGACATTAGGTGAAATAAAGCAGACTCATAAGCTTAAATTTTTCATGATTCTCTTACATGAGCAGCCCAAACTATAAATAAAGAACAAAGTAAAATTTGCATAGTAGAAAGGAGGGATGTAAATCTTTCTTAACTCTAAGGGAATGAAGAAATGCAGGGAAGAGGGAAGGAGAAGGAGAGGGAATGCAAAAAAGAAGTAAGCAGGGTCGTATATGTAGACTAACAGCACATTAGGAATATGGAACGTTATGTACTACAATCACAGATTAACAAGAAAATTGAGAAAAATGAAAAAGGTTAAGAAAAGCAGAAATATTGGGAAACTTCTAAAACAGTTCAAAAACGGAATGACAATTATGATAGAAATAAAAATGAAAAATAGAATGAGTGAGAAAAAAGTCTGTAGAATAATTAAATTGTGACCATAGGTTCACTATAGGATGCAAGAAAAAGAGCTTGGCTGGAGGTACATGAGTAATGGAGAGGAAGCTCCTGAGCTCAGAGAAGCAGGAAGGTGCGAGGTACTGTCTGATGATGGTGGAGTTAACAATTAATTGGCTTTAGACAAATCTGTGAATAAAATCGGCAGGATCATGATGAGGGAAAAGTAAATAGCTTGAAATGTCAAATAATTTGCGTAAAAATAGGAGGCAGGTCTAAGTTAAGCACCCAAGGTTAGAAAGGTTTAAAGTAGAAGTTGTGAAAACTAAACTTGTGAAAAGAATGGCTTCATCTTTTCTTCTCACCAACAGGAACATTTTAGCAAGAATTTCATAGGGCAAATGTTACCCACTTTATACATTTTGTAATAATAAGGTAATTCTTAGAGTATTTGTTTTATTCTTACCTGCAATCAAGCAACTATCAGGATGCTTTCTAAAAAGACATCTTGCCTAAGTGGCAAAATTATATTTTAAAGATTGGGCTTTCCATATTTTCTCTTTTGTGGACCCAGAATGATCTTCAGTGAAAATATAATTCTAAAACATTTCTCAGAATACATACAGGAATCAATATTCCCAAGACTCATTGCTGTCTTTAACACATATTTGCTTAACCACAAAGCATCAAAATACAGAAGGTTAATCTGACAGGAAAATAAGAGACAGAAGATTCAGTAATATTTTAATACTACTGTGTTAGAAATTGACAAGTCTAGTACAGAAAGTCAATAATAAGGTAACTACACTCAATTACATGATTAATCAATTACATATAATGAACACCCACAGACTACTTCAAAGAAATCAAGAGAAGACACATGATTCTCTTACTTGGAACATTTACTGAGATAGACCATATTCTACATCACAAAAGACAACAAGTTAAAATAAACCACATAGTAAAACATTTATTTTCAGAGCAGAATGGAATTAAAGTAGAAACCAAAAATAAAATGGTTCCTGCAAATTTTCAAAGTACTTGGCAAATATTCTTCTAACACCTGAATCAAAGAATATTCCTCAGATCACATTGTGGTGTATCATCCCCTGGTTACACTCATATGTCATCATGATTATTTATTCATTCATTCATTCATTCATTCATTCATTCATTCATTCATTCATTTGGTACAGGGTCTTACCACGCAGCTTGGACTTGTGATCCTCCTTTCTCAGCTTCTCCGGGGATGGGATTATAGGCATTGTCCACGATGGCTGGCTTTGGTGGCAATTACAGCACACACAAGTTTCCAGGACCAGTAGGACATGGGATACTCTTAGACAAAAGTGTTGTAGACAGACAGGGCTTGACCCTCAAAGGAGATAACACAGAAGACAAGATAGCTTACAACTGTTCATGGGACAGATGCTCCCACTGTGGGTCAGGCCTAAAGACCAAAGATCAAACAAATACTGACCTCCCTAAAGATTAGCATCAGAGATTGATATTCTATTTTTTTTTTTTTTTTTGCTGTACTGGAGATTGAACCAAGGAGAAAAGGACTCTAGCACTCAGCCATGTCCCCAAGCACAAAAATTCACTATTATTTATTTCTTTATTTAATTTCAGTACTAGGGATTGAACTCAGGTCTATTGCACTTGCCAGGCAGGTGCTTATGCTGCTGAGCTATCTCCCCAGCCCAGAGACTGATACTCTAAATCACCTTAAAAGAGCCCAAATGTGTCACTAGCCCAACTCCCAGCAGAAAGAGACCCTGTCTTCGTATTCATGCCTGCTTTCTGCTTGCTATATGACTCACTTCCCCATTTAGTCTTGGATTTAATCAATTTTACCTGAGCAGTGGTGTGCTTAATCTCATTAGCTGACCATAGTTTTGTCCCACTTCGTGCCTACCTAAGCAAGTTCCCCTGCTCTCCACCACCTTAGGCTAGTCTCACCATGTGGTTTTACTCTAAAAATGTCCCTAGAAGAAACAGTTTCCCAGGGACCACCTGCTCGGGGACCCCTTCTGTCCTTCTCTGAGACAGGAGCTCTCTTTCCCTCATTAAATATATTCTACTCATAACCTTCATTTAGGCTTTAGAGAGCATTAACACAACCCAGGTGCCTTTTAGGTCAGGCGTTTCATTTTTCCCCTATATCATTTTGGAGGTCATCCATCCAAGATCAGTTATTTTTACACAGCATCATTTGGAGGTCCCACTGGGATCATTGCACAGAGGTACGTGTTTGCTTTTCTTTCTCATAGATACTGGACTGGGACTTGCACAGCTAATGAATTTTTGTGCTTCAAATGTTTTTATGTCTTTGCTCATTGCTTTTAATTGTTAATTCTTTGCCTCATACAGGTTTGTCTCATAGTTCTGTTAAAATTGCTTGCAATTGCTTATGCTTTGTCTCTTATGTGGTTTTATTAAAATATTGGTCAAAATGTTGTTGATAAATCTAAGGTAAAACATGGAAATGTTATAAGGTTATGTTTTTTCTCCAATAGGACATTTTATAATTGTTTTGTGCTTGTATATATTGTATTTTAACTAGATGCTAAATGTAGTTATTTCTTGCTTGACTTTAGACAATAGTGCTAGAGAGCATAAAGTTAGAAAGCCTCCTAGTGGATTTTATGTAAACTTCTGTAAAATAGGACTTTTCTATCTAGCTCAGACTTAGAAAATAGAAATGCCTATACATGAAACGTATGAATCCTTTTGCCAACTAAATGACATTAGGTCAACAACCATTATTAAAGACTTAAAAGACAGGTTTCACTCAAACTTGTTCTGATCCTTCCCCACATGCTAGAGGAAATGTCAGGACTGCTCTGTTTCAGTTTCCTTTCTTTGACTTCATTTCTAATTTTGACCCCACTTTGTACTTTCCCTTGTAGAGGTATATAAAATTAGGAGAACTCTATAGACTGTTCCAACTAAGTGAAGTCCTTAGAAAATGAGTGTTTGTTAATGCTGAAGACAGGAAAGTCATTTTAGAAAAAGGACATACACCCTGTCTCTGGGACAGATGAAACAAAGAAGACTATGTCAGTCCAGGAGGACGCATATAAAAGCCATATTCCAGCTTAGCGTTATGGGCAGATCTCCTTCAGGAGGCTAAACCTGAGACACAGTAGTGAAAGCCAACTTCTGCGTGACACCAGAAGGAGCTATCTTCAAGAGCAGCACACTTATGGGACCAAAACATATTTAGAGCTAGAAAGGATTTCCAACATTTTTTCCTAGGTCTAAATATCATTTATGTGTATAAGAGATAAAGTGTACTGTAAAATACTAAGTGATCTTGTTCAGGCTTTTAACTATCCCTTATAGAAACTGGGCAAACAGTGGTTACTCTGCCAGCTAGTAAATGTTCCTAGAGCAGCTGCCACTTTTTAAAGCAGAGGACAGTTTTCCCCTGCTATTCTTTGGTGAATCTCCCTGAAGCCAATGGCTGAAGGAATGTTGACCAGAAAGACAGCTAGATTCCCTTCTGGAGACTGATCTCTGGTTGTGTGGGCAAAAAGAAACTGAGAACACCTGAGGGGGTCATGGCCATAACCAAAGTTTCCTTGGTGAAAACTGGATCTTGACCACTGAGTGATCTCTATTTACCTACTGTATTTTTGTCTCTTTATGCTAGTTAACTAGTCACTCATTCAGAAATTAGGCCGAGGCAGCCTACAGTAGTTTGCATTCAAAAGTGACTAATCAGGGTAATAATTTACATCTGCAACTTACATGTTTAAGAGTAAGAAAAGAGATTTTTTTTTTTTGCAAGCCATATTGTGTTTTTACCAACATGTAAAATGTGAGGTAGGTGATAAATACGCTTCATCTGTAAGGTTTATGTTTAAATCTTGCCAGTTGCTAAGCATGTTTACCTAGGTGATTAGGTGGAAAACGCAAGTGTCTGGAAACTTGGCTCCATGCACGGAGCCAAATCCTCCAGTCAGTTGTTCTACCTGTCTCTAAGAGAGAGATTTTTTGTAGTCTACAAAGTGCTCACTTCCAATTGATCTTTTTATGCAATGGTTATGCTTCTTTCTGCAGACATTCCAGTCACCGGGACAATTATAACTTTTACTTACAAATATTCAGTAGGAGTAAGTGAAGGGTTTGTGAGAGATTTCAGGAGATAGGAATC
This sequence comes from Myocastor coypus, assembly GCA_004027025.1. NCBI lineage: Eukaryota > Metazoa > Chordata > Mammalia > Rodentia > Myocastoridae > Myocastor > Myocastor coypus. The sequence continues at coordinate 70,722 of PVJA010006102.1, forward strand.
ATACACGAGTTCGAAGTTGGATAGGTTGGTGAGATCTAGTCTCCCTTCTCTCCATCAGGAGTGTCCATCTGCTCTGGGGAGGGCTACTGAAAGGAAGCCTGGGTAAAGGAATCAATGAGGAATATGGCAGGGTCCCTCACAAAGGTAATTTCTATTGAATTCCAGGTTGTCTCATGAAGTCTCTTACTCTTTTAGAGTGCTTCATCAGGTACTGGAAGATGTTTGATTCCTGCATAGTGAAAAAAGAGCCATTTAACCCAAATGGGATACAGAGAAAAGTATGCATTGGGACACTATTTTACAATAAAAAAGATGTTGTAAAAAGAAACAAAATGGCAAAAATGTCTTATGTTCAGATTGTTTACATTAAGAAGGTTATCGTCATTTACGTTTTAAAATGTAGATGTGAGCTACAGGAGTAACAGGCGTTTCAGCTTTGCCCACCATTACTGAAAGTAAAATTCCCATATTTACCTTTCTAGCCTAGAAGGTTGAGCTTAGAGACCAGCTGCAATCTTTCTATCTACAGGACTACATCCATTCTTAACTGAATCTATACAAGCTTTTCAAGGACAATACCTTTTAGAAAACAAAAAGATAATTTGGCACTTTCAGCGTTCATTTATATTATTTCCAGTGACTTAAAACAAATAGTCAGATCTCAAAAAATCTTTAGATGACCTGGCTGACTACAATGATGATTTTAGATAATTTACTCAAACTTATAAATTAGATTAGAAAGATGTAATGTTAATCTTACACCAAGCTTTAAGTTCTATGAAAAGATAGGCAGCATTACAAGCTGCTATTGCATATTGAGATAAATATGATATTGTTATTTTTTTGATACTGTTATTTTTAAGGAGCCAAGAGATAGACAGCCAGTGGAACTACCTGTTCCCCTCATCCCCAATAGTCAAACCTCTGTTGACCAGGCAGGAAATTAGATAAAATACATTTTCTAGTGTGCATTCTTAAAGATCTAACAATTAGAATCAAGCCTTCTAGTTATTTTAAATTTTAGCTGTTTATCAGAAAAAAAGATAAACACTTCTCTGATTTCTCAGAATACTTAATAGAAGCACTGGTCATTCTTTCTAAGATGCTAATTCAGTAAAAAGACAGATTACTCTTACAGATAAGTTCATTCCTCAGATAATAGAAAAGAACTAAAAAACCACTTGATATTTTATATGACACTAAGAAAACAATGTCTTCTAATCAGCACTGGGGAAAAACCAGGGAGAAAAACAAAGATATCAAAAACAGCTGCCTTTTTCACGGTCTAAAAACAAACCCTAAGTAAGTCTGATTCTCTGGGCTCCATGAAGAACTCAATGACAATGAGGTTTATCCGCTGACGAAGTTCATCTGCTATTGCTATCAGAAGCTGGGTCAGTATAAGAGGGACGGCCTTGGGAGGCCCACAAGCCATGCCCTGACTGTCAAGGCATCCACTGGAAGTGAAATTGTACTCTGAGATAGGGGCCCCAGAGCTCAAATTCAGCTTCCCAGATGGTCCATTAGGTCTGACAGGCCCTTGGCCTGCCTTCTCTCTCTGGCCAGACTGTTGTCTTCACTGGCCATCTCCATGGACCAGCCCTGAGCAATCATGACCATAGAGGGAAAAAACCCCAGCTTATTGGTGGACATTGGTACAAGTCTCTTTGTCCTTCTCCAACTTTCACCTTCCTTCCGGTCATCCACCTCAATAGAAACAGACTTTAAAAGATACCTTAATTTAGCTGTAATGGAAATACTACAGTACGTTTTAAGATTGCTTACTAATACTAATCAAATCAGAGACTGATTTTTTACAAATGTAATATATATTGTTCATGTGTAAGACTTAAAAAGATATTTCACTAGTTAATGCAGATCCTTGAGAACAGATAAAATCTTGTCAGCATAAAAAAGTTCTAAAGATACTGACTACACAGGGTCCAATAGCTTTGAGCCTATACATGGAGCCAGGCCTTGTATTTGTGACATAAAACTCAGAGCCACAATATTAGAAGAAGAAATGCTTTGGTAGTGCAACTTGATTACAATGGGGACCGTATCCAAAACAGTGAATGAATAGGTTTAATCTGACTGAATTCTTTGTATTTCATAATGAGTATGTATACCTGGCTGATTTCTAATGTAACTCAGGTATTTCATGCTGATAATTAATATAGATGTGACCCCCATTAACTAAAGCTGCAGACACTTGTAGCAAACTGTCAGACTCCATAAATAAAGCATCTAAAAGTTAGTGAGTTACAATTGCTATTCCTTCAAACAGTTTATAAATTTACCAATTAGCTCAAATGCTCATGCTTCAATCATGCACGTTCTAATCTCAAAAAATTTGTTCTTTCCTATGAGATACAAAAATCTAGGTAATCATGTAGGTAAAATCTATAATAAGTGTCCTAGATAAAGATTCATTTCACTAAGACCGCCAGATTTTTGTCTATAGAGATACATATTACAGTCTTTACTAACTACCAGCTTCGTACAGCCAGGGTGAGCTGAATCTACTTGGAGTTACTTGACTCATTACAAGAAAAGTTGCTCTCACATTCCTTGGGGAGGGCTAGCTGCAGGAGGTCTTAAAACCAACAGGTTGTGTCTCGCTCAGTGGATCCCAGATATCGGATACAAGTTATAGAAATAAAAAGGGTTCGTAGCAATTAATTTGTCTCAGTTGTTAAAAACTGCTCAAAAAGTATTCATGATGAAGTCAGGAGAAGTTTCAGACTGAGGGGGTCTTAGGTCTTCAACTCTCAGCCTGAGAGAACCCATGTTAACTGCCAATCTAAGGAGAAAGCCTGTTAAACTTTTCGTAGATGCTCACATAGATACGTCAGTAGTTACTCAGCCAGTGGCTTCATTACCACACTCAGAGAATACTCAGTGTTATCCTTAGCTGTGGCAATGCATGTGCACCCAGTAACAGTACAGTTCGTGAGACATAAATTGCAGGTGTATCTGAGATAATACCCAATGGCCATATAAGATAAAAAGAGATTAAACCTCTCATTTAAGAGATCTCTGCTAGGGCCCGGCGGGATGACTCAGTGGTCTAAAGTGCCTGCTTGAGGAAGCTTGGGTGGCTTCAGGGACTGCAGTTCGATCCCTGGCACCACATGCTGCACCAGGCCTGCCCTCGGGGCGGGCTGAGCCAGCCATAAAAATGATTCAATAAACAAAGGTTCTGAAACAAGAATAAAAATAATAAATAAAATGAAAAAATTCTTTAAGAGATCTCTGCTAGTGGGCCTACAAAAGTTGTAACTAGTGTTTTTATCATTCTAAATTTTAAAAGGTTTTAAATTATACTTTAGATACTTCTGTTAATGTCTCAATAGGTGCTCAAAAGATATCAAATCAGTGGTGTATAAAATGCTGAGGTCCTCTAGACCCTATCCTTGTCATTTTTATGAGAAGTCATTGCTGTTTACTTGATATAAATCTTTAACTATTTTCATAATTATCCTGTTATAATTATTTGACCCATGTGTGTTTAATTGTTTTTTCAGCTTTGTCTCCTTTAGACTCAAGGCTATACATCTACCCAAGATAAAAATGCCTGGTGTCTACTGAGGGCCTTTTGATAGAAACTCTAGAGTTTCTCTGTCTGCCAGTTCACAACTATGACCCCTTTCAGCCTGAAGAAGCCAGGGAGGTCATTGCCATGATTCCCTCATGGCAGTTTGGGTTACTTCTTCAGAGGGGAAAATGTTGCAGGCAGCTAAGCTAGATAGAAATATTATAGGCAATGAGAGAGGGCCAGGCCCTTAAGGAGACATTATGAAGGACAAGGTGACTTTACAACTTGGAAGAGACAGACAGATCTCTGCTATGGACCAGACCTCAAGACAAAAGAGGAAACAAATGTAGCCTCATACTTCCCCAGGAATGTGCATCAGGCAATGATACCTGGGTCCCTGAACTTGCCAAAGAGGTGATTAGACCACTGAGCTATCTCCCCCAGCCCATCATGATTATTCTTGCATTTCTGTTTGAATCTTTATGCCAAGAATGTTGATACCCAGTTAGTGAATGACTTGAAGCAAGAGTGTTTGGTGCATGAAAAATTAACTTCACCTGAAAATGTGTGACAGCCAGTGATGGTGCATGCCTGTAATCTTAGCACTATGGGAAACAGAGGGAGGAGGAAAGTAAATTCAACCTCAGCCTTGACAATTCAGCAATTTATCGAGGCCCTAGCTCAAAACAAGGAAAAATTAAAAAAAAGACTTTGAGATGTAGCTTAGTATGAAGGCTCTGGATTCAAATCCCAGTACCACAGTAGTATACATGGATACACAAAACTCAAAAATGTTATGACAGAAAAAAATCTAACATGTCAGTAATTATTTGTTGTATCTACTGTCAATGGCCTTTGCTTACAATAAAGTTATATAGATCCACTTATTCTACAGATATTTTGATTTTATTTTTACTTTAAAGTAAAATGTATTG